>PVIR01040529.1:0-13290 GCA_004026965.1 Petromus typicus | reverse complement strand
CGAGCCATGGGAGTGAGTAGTGAAGTGAAGTGTTGAGACCATCTCGTATAGACTCAGCTTGATGGACTCAATACTGATATAACCACTGAGAACTAAGTTTCTCTGAGCATTCATCTCTCCAAACCTCTCTCTATATAACTGTAAAATGGAGAAGATAATCATTATTTCTGGTAGGATCATTTTAAGTGTTAAATGAAAAGATACAAGAAACGTACTTGGAATAATATCTTACATGTAGAAAGTTATCAGTAAATGTGATCTATCAGGAATATTGCAAATCAGTGATTTTATGAAATCAAGACTAAAATATGCCATAGAATACATTTTATACACTAATTCCATGCTTTGCTTTGTACTTGTTTCTTTGTCTTTTATTTCTGTTGCTTTTGAAATAGACACATAACATGCAAATAATACCTGATGGAAACAAAAGAAATTATATAGTAATCCCTTTTCTCCTTAGGGGATATATTCTAAGATACTCAGTGGATACCTGTTATTTCTAGATGTCCCTCAAAGCCTCATGCAATCTTGGTCAGAAGTGGCTGAATCTGGAATATGTGATGCTGAGATGAAGGGTGTGTGATCACTAAACCACTACACATGAGTGATTGGTTTGGTGCCTCCCTAGTTCTGGTAATCTGGATGGGATAAAAGGGGCAGAAAGACACTGTCTAGGCTCTCGTTTTGTGTGCGCCATGCTGATTCTCTTCCTTGATGCCTGTCTTCCACCCTGCCTTGGAGCCAGCTGATTATGCACTTCTACAATCTATGAGCCAAATAAACCTTTTCCTCTGAAACCATGGATAGTATTGAAGACTAAACTGTGTTTTTACTTATCTGTGCATACTTATGAAAAAACTTATTGATAAACTAGGCACAATAAGAAATTAGTAATAACTACTAATCAAATAGAACAATTATAATGATATAATATTATTAAAAAATTTGTGTGAATATGGTCTCTACTTGTATTGAAATTCATTTACTTTTTCACTTAAAGGAAGTACTTTATAGCTTCTTTTTGAATACCTAAACTGTGAGCATCTCATTCTTTCAATCGGGGTTCTTATGAGGTAAAGTAAATGTTACTTAACACAAATGGTATGTGATTTGATAACTGAGAAAAGTGACTAAAAGGAAGATTTTTTTTTTTTTTTTTGAGACAGGGTCTTGCTTTATAGTTCAGGCTGGTCCTGAACTCAGCCTGAAATTTAGCAATCCTCCTGCCTCCACCTCCTAAGTGCTGGGATTATAGGCGTGAGCCACCACGCCCGGCACTGTGGTATGTGGTACTGATTGCTGGTGGGAGTGAGTCTCCACACCTGGCTTTGTTGTATGTGGTTACTGGGGATTGAACTGTGGCACTTGGGGGCAGAAGCAGGAAGATGTCTGTGAGTTTGAGTCTTACGTAGACTACATAGTGAGTTCAGGGCCAGTCTGAACTTCAAAGTGAGAGCCTCTCAAAACCAAACCAAACAAAACAAAACTAACAGCAACAACAACAACAACAAACGGATCTTTTCAGATATCACACAAATGTTATTTTGAATTTTTTAGACAGTCTCTTCTGTTCCCTAATTATCTCCCCTCCAGTCGGTTGTTTTTATCTTTCCATGATGAATGCTCCCCACTGTGAGAGCTGTTTTGTTCATTTTGCTTTTCTGTCTGCTATTGTGAGGTACACATTATACAGTCTCTAAGTAAGTGTAGTGAAACAAAGTGTTTGTTTCATTAAAGTTGCACCAGGCAATTATCTTTTGTGCAAATAACTCTGATTAAGGAAAGGCGGATCAAAGATAGTAAGAAATCAGTGAGGATAAAATCCTTCAAATCTAAGGTCATGCTAGCACAAAGTAAGTTGGATAGTTTCAAGATACTTTTGAAGAGGAAAAAATAAGGAACAAGATTCACTAAATGACCAACAGCCAACTGTTAGTAACAAGAAAATAAATACAAAAGTACTTTCTCCTGGATATAGTGGTAGAACTTACTAATGCCCTTTACCATTCTTTCTGTCAGCCACAACTCCTTCTTTAGAGCTATAAAAGCTAATAACAGCACCAAGAAGAGCATTGTTAAGTAGCACTGTAGATTTTGTGATAGCACATTTTATAACATATAAGATACTATCAGTTGTAAATGAGCCATTGTTATGCCACTAACAAAGAAAAATGCTAATTAAACTATAATATGCTGTTTGTCATAACAGCCTCAGATTTCAGTAATGTTAATATATTAATGTACATGTTTGGAAGTAGAATTTGGCATCTACTTTTGTCCTGATTATGGAGAGATTGTTTATAATATATAGACGAAAGACTTTAATTTTGAAGAGTGTTGAAACATCTTGGGGGAAAGGACCTGAATATTGGCCGCTGTCAAACTAGCAACCTTTCTGTTATTCCCATTACAAGGTATATGAATTCTACTCATTTAATTCCTGTATGCAGTAAGGAGAATGATGCCTAACTCACATGTTGGCTGGGGACATGCAAGGATGTAAACATAAAAGGAATATAAGTTTTCTACAGATTGCAACAGTGAAGAGAAGATTCAAGAATGTTTTTAAATAAGAGTAAGGGGGCTGGGGCTTTAGCTCAGTGGTTCTGGTACCTGGCTTTCAAGCTCAAGGTCCGATCCCTGGCATGATAAATAAATACATATATGTAAGAGCTCTTTGGAATATTCCTACCTAGCTGAAAGAAAAGGTATATTCTTTACTGGGCTGCCCAGTATCTAATTTGTTCTTTTATCCATTCATTCATTTTTTTCTCTTTTGAGTATTTGGTAAGGCCACACTGTGCTGGTCCATATAATAAACGTCAGCAACTCACAGTCTTTCCAGATGCTCAGTGATGGTTATGACCTATACTCAAGCATGTGGCATCTCAATATGGCCGCATTTGCTTTCCTACCTAAATCAAGGAAGAGATCAGGGTTAAAAATTACATTAAAGCGATACTGAGGAATTGTGGGGTTTTGCTCATGATTCTGTTTATCTTTTAACTGGTTGACCTTTTCTGATAGTACCTGACTGCAGTTAAATCCAATGGGGTTGTCCACTGGTGAGCAAAAATCCAATAAGCATGACCAAGAGCTAAGAGACTAAAGAAAGAAAAGCTTATTACTTGCAGCAAATAAGGAGCACACTGGAGATAATTCTCAAAGCCATGCCTCCCCAGACAAAGAAATCAAGGGCTTTTAACTGGGGAGACTCATCCATACTTGAATGGGAGTCTTCTCACCCCATAGTGAGGTAGGCACCTTACAGAGATGTTCAGGTGGGAGCCATGCTCAGTGTGTTCAAAATGGCAGCTGAGATGCCTCTGAGTGAAAAGTTTAGTATTAACAGTGAGGAGAATTAGCGCTAGGCCACCTGGAAAGAGTGAAAGTGACTCCGTGATTGTCTGGTTCATTGTACATCTCTCTGGAGGGCCCTGTCTGAAACAAACAATTTAGAAGGATATGTACAGTAATTTAAAGGGCCAATTTAGATGATTACCCCTCACTGTGGGCTGGACAGCTAAAATGGTACTTTTAGTAAAGTATCAGTTTGTGTTAGGTCAGTCCAAGAGGGGAACATAGCATCATCCCTAGGAAACTTCCTAAGATGCAATGTTTTCTGTGACTCCTATGGTTCAAACTGACTCTCTTATTACCAGGGTGATGGGTCCCAGGACAGGTTTCCAGGTTCTGTGTGCAACAAACAAAGAAGCAGATTTGACATGTGACAGTAAGGAAAGAACACCAATATTTAATGAAACTTAAAGGGCAGGCTTGCATTGGTGAAAAGGAAAATGGTACAAGTGCTGAATATTTTGTGCTTAAGAATTTGAAATGTTGCCCTCGGTCTAGGGTATGTCCTGTGGAAACGATGAGAGGATGATGAGCCAGGATGCTGAGTCATATCAGCTATGTCTGTTGCACATCTCCCTTTCCCTAATTCTTTTATGGTTTGTATTAGGAGGTCCAGTCCATATGTATGAACTTTTAATGACCTCCAAGGGCAGAAAGGTCATTGTAGGTCTTGAACACAGTTCTGGCATTCATGCATCCTGGTTTGAGAGTATGAAATTTTCCAGGGGTCTTTTGTTATTCCAATCTCTGCTGCTGGGTAGTAGGCTTTGGGACAGGAGTGGGCTGGGGTGTGGCCCAGGTTCAGGTGTGTGCAGAGGAGCGGGTTGATGACCCCAGTAATTCTATCTATATTAATCTGTACAGTTCGAAGACATTGGCAATTTTGTCATATCCTAAATAGGTATTTATTTGTATCAGACTGAGGCTGATCTTGTTTATACTGTGACACACTTGCTTTGTGTAACAGGATGGTTAACTTGAAGTGGAGAAAACAGGTTGATATCAGCTTTTTATTTAGTTGAGAGGGAAAATAAATCACCTCTAAAATGAAAAAATGGACAACAAAGCAATAACAACAAAAATCTGAAAGAAAATTCTTCCAAGAAGAATCAACAATATGTCTATAGAGACAGTTGTTTTTATCTTCAGGTTAATTTTGGGGATGTTCTCTCATGTTATCTGTACATTGACATTGTAAAGATCAAGTGAAATTCATGAGACAGGCTACTATAAATTCTGACATTCTGTGCAAAACTTAGGTGTTGTCTCTCTCTGCTGATAATCTAGGAAGTTATTTGCTCCAGAAAAAGTTACATGAGGCATGTGTGGAGCTGTGCACCTGTCCCAGCACTCTGGGAGGCTGGGACAGGAGGATGGAAAGTTTGACCCCAGCCAGAGCAACTTAGTGACTTAGTAAGACCCTGATTCAAAATAAAAACTAAAAGAGGGCTGGGAATGTAGTTCAGTGCAAAGACCTGGAGTTTAATCTCCAGTAAAAGAAGCAAATAAATAAATACATACATGTTGGACATCTTTTCCCTCCAGTTTTTACGTAACTATTTATTTTTCACTTTGGCCTGTCTGCTCATTTGTTTATCCGTGGAAGAGTGACAACCATGGATTAATAAAAACTGCAGAGTCTTTTCTCAATCCCGACAACTACACTGTATTTTTTTTTTTTTTTGTGATTCCTGGAAGGCAAAGTATTTGCCTGTTTACTGGACTCTGTTGTTAGTTACCCACATCCCTAGAGATGAAGTGTGAAAGTGGGAAATTATTTGATGTCAGAGTGACACAAGTGCAAGTGGAAAAGTAATAAACAGATTAAATTAGAATCGCATGCCTGCTTCTGAACCTAATAGCCCCATGTATTACTCCTGACATATGTATAAAGCTCTCTAGTCTTCATATCTTAATGAATGGAAAGCACCAAACGTGTTTGTTCACCATTCTGTATTTTCTTCTACATTTTTCCACTTTCCAAATAAGTGATTCAAATGCTGGAGTGGTAGAACTGGTA
This sequence comes from Petromus typicus, assembly GCA_004026965.1. Lineage (NCBI taxonomy): Eukaryota > Metazoa > Chordata > Mammalia > Rodentia > Petromuridae > Petromus > Petromus typicus. The sequence goes on along the minus strand of PVIR01040529.1, from coordinate 7,910 downwards.
AGGACTGGGGAAAGTGTATGAGGTATATCCATTGTCCTTATAACAGTAATGGAAAATGGATAATATCATTCACTTTCCATTGCAGATATATAATAAACATATAATGTAAACATAATTAGTGCAGATTAATTATTTACATACATACTTGACAACTCCTTGAGAGAGTTCTTTACCAGCTTCAAACACTGATAGGAGTCCTGTGAGACAGGCTGGCAGCCAGCATCTTATATAGCAAAGGCTTAAGCCTGATTTGGTTTTTTGCCTAGCACCTAGCTTATTTTTAGAAGGCAACACAAAGATAGTTAAAAAAATTAAAATGCTGAAAAGCAGTACAGTCACACCTATTTGAATATATTCCTCAGATGGAGTGGGGTCTCACTGGAGGTTTTTTTTGAGTGACTCAAGTGTGCCCTTGCCTGGCAGTGTGAGAATGAAATCATTCCACATTTTGCTTTAGGAAATTATTCTGTCTTTCAGCAGAATAAATAAGCCATGAGGAAAGCAAAGACTGATCAGCACAGCTGGGTGCTGTACTGACTGTGCACTTCGCTGCTCCTGGCATACCTAGTTTGTTCTCTCCACTGTGACTGCAGACCCTTGGCATCCTCTGCCCATGTATCCGGTCCCCAGGAAGGATCGCCACCCCTCTGATTTCAAGCTAGGTTAGGACTCTTTAAGGGTAGAATCATCATGGATGGGATCAAGGAGTCAGTGAAGAAAAGTGACTGTCTGAGACTCATACAGGGTCTGTGCTACCTGTTGCAGTGCCTGCTCCATACCTAGTGTTCTGGCCTTCAGTCTTACAGACAGCTACACATCCTACCATGACAATTCACTTTAATTGCCAGCTGGATTGACTCAGGAGTTGCTGTGGGGATTAGTAAAGCACACTTCTGAGTGTTTCTGGGTGGGTCGACGTCTGGTCCCTTGTCCCCTCCTGATTGGCACAGTTCTCCTAGTCTGCTTTCTGCCCACCATAGGCTAAGCAACTTTGTTTTGCCAGGCCCTTCTGCCATCATGTGCTTCCTTGGTGCCAGCAAATGATGGACTGAATCCTTGGAAACCATAAGCTAAGCAAACCTCTCTTAAATTGTGGTATCAGTAAATTGTCCTAGCAATGGGAAAGCTGATTAATGTACTTACTCATTGCTAGGGCCCCAGAATTTTCCAGAAAACTGACAAATGCTTACTTGGCTCACAACAGAATTCATGGCAAACCCAAATTGCTAAGGTGTTTAGCTCACAGTGAGAAATGTAACTGCCCAGAGGGCTCTGTTAGTGAAATCGGTAGAGGAAACCAGAGCAGCTGGTTTCTTGTTGAGCATGAGAGCAGAGAGGGGGTTGGCCCATGCATGCCACACTCAGGATGGATCACACTGGGCAAACCTCTCACCCTGCCGCCGTGTAGGATCAGGCAGGTTCTTCAGCCAGAGGATTTGCTCCCGGGACATTCCTTGGCCTGGAGATGACTTGTGCTTGCCAGACACTGTTGAATATGCCCTGGAAGTGTTTCCTCTGGTATCCCTCTCACCCCACTCGACACACTGCACTGAGCAGTGAAAGAGGCTTAAGCAAAAAGCACATATAACCTGTAGACAAGAAGTGTTCCTTGTCTAGGTCCGCATTCACATTAGGAAGTGATCATCTTTCTGAAATTAGGTGCCAGTTACCATTTATTGATTAGCTGTTAGCAGAATTTGGAGCTCAGCCTTTGCTGGATGATGATCTGTCCATCCTGTGTGAGCATATTGGTTTTTGTATCCTCCCTGAGATTTGCATTTAGGGCCACAGAATGACACTTGGAGTCAGAATGATTAGTTTTCAGCAAGTGTATTCACCCAGCTATGAGCTCAGTGTATTTAAACAAGACCAACTTTTAGTAGCAAAAAGAACAGTGCTGTTGAGAGAGGTCTAAATGGACCGAGCCATGGAAGGTAACTGTCGGTAACGAAAGTGCACTCTGAAGAAGGGAAGTTGGGCAAAGCCTCGAAACCATAGCAGGGCCTATGCTTGCTTTCTCTTGTGTTCTCCTAGAATTTGGACTGTGGTTGGAGTGGTGACTAATAGGGCTTCCTTCCCATCAACTGAGAACCTTCATCCTTGCAATGGAGTGGGAGTTTTTGAATGTGTGTGGTCTTAGTTGGAAAAAGTGAAGAGCAGGTTAATGTATGCAAATATATGTAAATAGGACCTAATTGGGTTAGGCAAGGTTATAATTGCTCAGTATGGCATCCCATATTTGTTGCCCTTCCTGTGACTGGATGCAGATTATATATTTATAGATGAGGAAACATGAGAGGCTAGATGTGCCCTTCTCAGGAGACTTGGAAACCACGGATTCAGGAAACTTAGACCTCTGTATGTCTGCAGAATTTCCTCCCTGGGTTCAGCTGCCAGTCTCCCATCTCCAGCTCGTATCTAGCTAAGTGCCTACCCTATCACATCTAGGTGTTACTTGGGAGAGAGAAAGACAGATTAGTGGACATGTTTGTTGGGGAGGACCTCATGGTGTAGCGCAGTGATTCTCAATCCTGGTTGCAGTTCAGAATCCTCCGAAAGGCTTTAAATGGTATGATTGCTCAACTTGCACTTCTCTGTGTACGGTGGAGGTTCAAAACCACTAGTACAGGGAGACAGACACATGAGCATCTGCTCATGTGTGGTGCTTCGGGGTAAAGGAGACAGAGGAGCTGTGAGAATAACAAGACAGCCCCTGGTCCAGCTCAAAGCTGTGGAGTCCAGGAAGGCCTTAGGGTAAGAGGTTAATTCTTGCATGAGTTGTGAAGGATGAGTGTAGAGTTGAATTAGTAAAAGGATACCAGAGCAGTGTTCGAGGCAGACAAAAGTGCCTGGGGCTTTAAACGTCTCACCTCTAATACCCAGTGGTGGCTATAACCTTAACACTCAACCCCCATCCTGCTGCATGCCTGGCTTCACCAGCCCTTTGCTGTAGCTTTGCCAGCATTCTTGCTGTTCCTACTTCAGCATGCATTTCTGTCTGTCAGCTTGCTAATGTTTTCTCTTTTGCTGAAATGCCCCTCCACTTTTGCTCTAACAAAAAATTTTTTCATGCTTAAAGTTTCAGCTCTATTTGTGACCAGGTTCAGGAAACTGTGGTCTGTAAGCCAAGTCTGGCTCACCACATTTTTATAAGTAAAACTTTATTGGAACACAGCCACATTGACTTGAGTATGTCTGTTGTTTTCACAGCTGAATCGAGTAGTTCCTTCTGGATAATATAGCCCCAAAACTATGTGTTCTTGCATTACTAGCTGTTTAACCGTTCTCTCCTTCAAATGTCCGACCAATAAGATGACAATGATTGTGAAAGATGCGGCGTGTTTTCATAATGTATTTGGTGAATGCTGGGACATACCACCCTGGTACTTCTTTAGAATAAGGCTCAGAAAATAGTGTTTCATGGCTGTACTTTCCTGTTGTAGTGGTGTGGTTGTAACAACCTCTGCCCTTCTACAGGTACTTTGAGGGAGGAAGAGGGATGGTCGTTAACCAGGCCATATGTAAGGAGAACAGCCCTGCGGCAGACTGGCCATATTCTATAGCACCAAAAGCCATGGCTGAGGGGCCGCAATGTCCAGTGATGCGTCTGTTTACTTCCCTATAGAGCGGTGGGTATCTCTGCACTCTGCTCACACAGACGGACACAGAGATGCAACATATACAGTAACCTCCTGTGCCCGGGACTTCACGTTCCTGAGTGTCAGTCAGAACAAGCGCAGGAGCCCTGGCTGGTTGGCAGAGTGCTCACAGAGGTCTGTGCTTAGATCTGGAATCAGTGTGTGAAAGGAAGTTATTATCTCTTAAAAAGGAAGTTTATGAAATAGAGTCCAGCTACAGGGAAATAATGGGGCTCACAGAGCATGGCCTTGAATGCTCCTGCTTTAGAGATATTTTCAAATTTAGAAGCCGCTTGGCAAGGCATTCAGGATAAATACAAATGAGCATCTAATTCAAGAAATATTCACTCAAGACTACATGCTCATTTAGTTAACATTCTTTGTTCTATATCAGATAATTAATAATAGCTGTTAAAAATGTGGAAAGGCCTTTAACATCACAGAATTAATATTGGTGAAAAACTTTATGAATGTAAAAAGTGTGGGAAATATTGTAAGTGGTGGTTTACCCCTGAAAGTCCTTACTGCTGAGAGACCCTTTGAATGTAGATTGTGCAAAGGCCTCCAGTTATAACTCTCTCTGTATCAAAGAATTCATTCTGACAAGAAACCCCATGAATGTGAAGAATCCAAGATTGCCGGCTGAACCACATAACAAGACTATCTCAAACCAAGCCAAACTAAGCCAAAATAACACTTTCTACTCCAGCACCACCAACAAAAAAAGTAGCAGGAAAACATGAGAACATTTTTCTTACTTTGTTGCAAAACAAGAGAAAACATACAGGTTACATTCTTTGAGCAGAATAGGGAAAACAGTAACAATAAGATAGCCACCAAATATCTGAGTAATTTAATAGCCCCTCTTAATGAAATGAGTCAGGGAAAGAAATCTTCATGATACATGTTCAGATGTGAATGAAATTAAGAACAAAATAAAAAAACCTCTAAATAGCATTAAAAACCAATATTGAGACCATGTGTGGTGCTGCATTGCTATAATTTCAGCACTCTGGGAGACTGAGGCAGGAGGGTCATGAGTTTGAGTCAAGACTAGTTAATTTAGTCTCCAAAAAAGAGAAAGTTAAAAAAAGTCCTAGGGGTATAGCTCAGTGTCAAGGCTCTGTGTTCAGTGTGGAGCACTGAAAAAAGCAAAATAAAACAAGAAGCTTTCAGAGAGGTTTATAATCCAATACTCATGCACATACTAAAGTGCTTTAAAAAGTATTGATTAAATCAGTATAGAATCCAGTGAACTAAAGGAGGCAAATATGAATTATAAGGGGAGAAAGGTATTATTACTTATAAAAACAGAAACGCAAAAATTACCTAACAGAAATTTTAATTAATTATTTGATAAAAATTTAATGGAAAAAAGAAAAAGAAACAAGCATTGGTGATTCTAATGGTGAAATAAAGATGCAAAATTGAAATGACTGTTTCAGCTTTAAGCAACTGCTGTCTTTTTGATGAAAATGCTGTGGAATCAATGATATAAATCAGATAACTTTGTCAATATGCTAAAAGTTACTTAACATTTCCATGGGTAAAAAAAATAGTGTTTGGTTGTCAGCTTCCTGCTGTGATGGAAGAAAACTTGAGCTGAGCCCATGGCTCTCTGATCTAGACGGATGCCTTAGGTAGGAACATTCTGGGCAGTCAGAGAAGGCCAGGTCCGCAGGAGGGTCAGGATGGAGGTGAAATGCACCACAGCTGTGGCAGGAGACCAGCCTCGGGATGAAGGCATGATGACCAAGCCTCCAGACTTCCTCAGAGAACAAACACTGTTATAAAGAAGTCTATAAAGATATCAGTTATCCTGGCCGCTGGCCGGAGATATCTGGATCCACCTCTTCTAGGAGAGTCTCTGTTTTTTCCATCTGTGCTTGTTATATGACTTGTTTCTCAATTGGACCCCTGTTACTAAGTGACTATACTTGCAACCTTATTGGGTGATCATGGCTGTGGCCCATATTGTACTTACAAAGCTCCTCTGTCAGGTAGGGTCCCCAGGCTACTCACTCAGGGGCCCTCCTGCCTCTCAGGACCTTTCCTATCAATAAATACCCTCCTGTTCTCAACTTGTGTTGTTCCTTAGACTCATTCTTCAGTTTCTAGAGAACAAGAGCTCAGTGTCTCATATAGCTAACAGGTTGGGGGATATAATATTTCATCTTCATTTCTGGCATTATTTCCTGTATCATTATGACCCAATATCCTGGGATATATCAAGGTATGAATTCCTAACCCTGCACCTAGTGCTGCTGTGAACTCAGCTCTTGGGCTCCCCATAAGTCATGCACCCAGCCTTTCCCTGCTGACTCTTTCCTTGTTCTCCACCTTCCCCCAGACGGCTCCGTGAGCACACTAAGCTCCTTCCCGGGGCCTACATACCCTGTACCCAACAGTAGGTATCAGGATTGGTCCAAGAGTGCAGAGACTTAGACAGAATACACTAGAGAGGATAGTGGTTGGCCACCATCTCTTGGCTGCCAGTATGAATGGTCAGTGGTGGGCAGCTGTGACACTGGTAGCACTTTTAGCAGATGGATGTCCACCCATGGAAAGAAATGTACCAGCTATGACTGCAGCATGTTAAGCATTTAAGAAATCAACAAGGAACAGTAATGACAAGGACAACAAATCTGCTGGCTGTTAAGTTCCACAGATGCCCTGGAAGAGGTAGTGATACACAGCAATCAAATGATAAGTGTGAAGAGACTCCCCGGAAATAGACCAAAAGGTTCATATCACTTCAATGGAGAGGAAAATGGTTTGAATATGAGAATCGAGGCTAAGGTTTAACTGTATCTGAGATGGGTCTGCCATGCCAAGGGTGGGAAATTGGGCCCACACAGGAAATGGGCACATCCCCCAAGGATCCTGAATGGCTCACTCCTCCTGTCTTAAGGAGTCTACACACACACACACACACACACACACACACACACACACACACTGCACATGTCTCTCCTCCACAAGGCATCCGTTCTCTTTAGATTGTTCCTCATTGCCCCCTCCAACCACCAGTTCAGTAAATCAGTCATGTCACAAAATAAATCTGTCAAGACTGTGTTAGAGCTGGTAAGGGAGGAAAAGAACTATCCTTCCTCTTGTCCAATCCCAAGGTAGGTTAGGTAGGAATGTTCTAGGCAGTCAGAGGGTGTTCTGAGGAGGGTGGAAGATATATTTGGTGAGGAGAGTTTGCCAAACATGAGCACTCCCCTCTGACATAGCGTAAGATCATCCCTGAAAAGGACCCAAAAGGGTACAAGCATGGTACAGGGGAGAAGCCTGGAGAAAGCCCCTGTAAGTGAGGTGGAATGGCAGGACAGCTGGTGCCGAGTGCCAATAGAGGAGGAAAATACATCCAGCAGCTCTTCTCCCTCACCTGCTTCGACAGCAGGTGAAGAGTGCAGTGTTCTTGCCCTCGCCTTGTTACTCCTGTATCAGTTTCAGGATCTCCAGATCAGTCAAGAAGATGCAGACAAGTGTTAAGACTAGTACCCCTCGGTTGGCCCATAAAGACCCATCCTTTAGGGCCTTGCTAGTAGTTACAGTAGTTATAGTTCCTGCAGTCCCCCCCCCCATCACCCCAGTGCCAGTCGAAACAATCTCCCTGTACTTGAATTCCCCAGATTTTGACTCTGGCTTTTGAGACCCAGTTATGCAGCCCCATCCATACCTGTATCTGACCAGGCCTTTGATTCCATCCTCTGCCAGGACCAAGGGAAAGAGGCAGCTGAGCCCTGCCCCGTGTGACCCTCAGTGTCGGGGCACTATTTTTCTCTGATCACAGATGATTTTTGCTTAGGAAACAACCCCTAAGCTTTCTTCTTCTGGCTCAATCTATATGATGTATTGATTTGCAGATGCCAGCAAAGCAGCTATTGTGATACACAAAGTCAGCGATACGTGAGGATTTGATTCCACTCAGACTTCCCTTACCTGGGTTAACGTGACCGATATGATGGTCACCCTCAGATTGTTTGCACGCCAGTGAGCTGAGTGACTTCAGGTCTCACAGCTATTACTTTCTGATTATTTCTTTTAAAGACCACAGCTTTCTATCTTGATTCCCATGGAGAGAACAGATCTTCACTGTTGTTACAATTTAAGGAGCATCGAGAAAGCACCCCGTTCATTTCTCCTTACGTGAACTGGCCTCCTGTGTTCTCCCAATGGATGCTAGGAACCACATTTTATATATATATAAAAATATATATATATATATATATATATATATATATATTTTTTTTTTTTTTTTTTTTT
>PVIR01040527.1:0-13291 GCA_004026965.1 Petromus typicus | reverse complement strand
GTCCCGTTCCCGAGGGCTACTCATCGGGCATCGAACCACTGGCGGGGGTCATCACAAGGAGACGAAATGGTGGAGAAGACTTTATTGCCAGCGCTCTCAGCACTTATATACAGCCCCACTTCCTTATTTTCAACCGCCCCAAACCAGCCCCATAGGGGGTAGTCTTTGTCTATTTGTTTTCCTTTAATCACTGTGGCCCAGAGGGGCCCACTGTTTATGTGCTGCCTTGCACTTCCTTTATGGAGCCGGCGTTGTTTAGCCTCAGGGGACCCCACTTCTCCCCTCTTCTTCTTTAGACACCAAAAGGGCTTAACCAATGCCTGTTTTAGGTTGAGGACGATGCATTTCACTGCTTACCCGTCATCGGGTGTACCAGCAGCACTGGCGGATACCCCGTCTTAGGTTGCTAGTGCTGCATCTCCTTCTTACCCGTCTTTGACTACCTGGCCATCATACTGAGCCAAATGTAGGAGGAGGGGTCTCCAGCTTCCATCGCCACGAGGGCCTGATGTACAACATGTAGCTGTTGGTCATTGAATTATGAAGAAAGAATAGGGTGTGAGCGGAATGCAGGGGTTATTTGCTGAGAAATTAAGGTGGGCAATAGCAAAGCAGGGTGTGTGGGCAAGTTGGAAGGCCTCTGTGGTACTGGTCAGTGTGCCATCAAAAGGGACGACGGCCTTGCCCATGTTTGCGTTGGTTGTGAAGATGGAGGGGAAGAAGAGGGCGTCAATCCCCACTGGCTGAAGAATCGATGGGTTCTGGACAAACACCCATCTTGTCTCACTCTCTGGGTGTGTGAACGGGACGCACAAGACGAGAAGGAACCCAAAGAGAAGCATCAGCATCTGTTGGATAAACACAAACAGATTCCCTGCTGGCCACCAGCATGGGGTCAGGGCCTTTCCATGTGCCCGTTAAAGTATCTTTCTACATGACACAGGAAAGTTTGAATCTACCCGTGGCTTTACATGTCTATCCATTGCAGCATTTCCCAAATTATCTGTTGTCAAATAGTTGAGTGTTAAAAGCACTTGGTGGAGTTGATTAAGAGGAGACTGAGGTAAAGACAGAAACCCCCCTCGTTGCTTTTCTAAGTAGTTTTTTAAAGTTTGGTTGGCCCTTTCTACAATTCCCTGTCCAGTGGGGTTATAAGGAATACCAAATTTGTGTTTAATGCCCCACTCGCTAAAGAAACATTCTAGCTGCTTGGAGCTGTAGGCAGGGGCATTATCAGTCTTAATAGCCCTGAAACTGAACGCCAGAGGCGCCTTCTTGTAAACAGGAAGCCGGGTAGGGAGGGGCAGTAGGCTCTGGGCACCATCTTAGGTGCGCCTTTTGAAAATGCTGATCACACATCTCATCTAGACTCCTCTGTTTAAGATCTTTCAGCTTATTTCTGGTCTCTCTAGCAGCCTTTTCTAAACGCACAACCTGTAGCTGCTCCTCTAGTTTCTCTATCTCTTACTCTAGCCCATTCTCTGCTTCACTGTCTAAGTCCTCATTGTCAGTGTGAGTCTGTAAATCACTCTTCCCCCCTTGTACCGCTGTCCACGTCTGGACTGCGAACTTTACAGGAGACCTCCGCGGCGCCTTTGCGATCTTTCCCTGAGCAAACGTCTCCTTCAATCTTTCCCGTTTGTACTTCCAGTTTTTCTCCCTGCTCTAAATCTAAATCCTGAAGTGACTGTTGGGAGACCTCCTCTTGCACATCTGGGAGGGTCCTCTCACTATCCTCGAGGGCCTCTTTCACTTTTGCCTGGTTAGTCAAAAGCACATCGCACAGCAGCCTCCAGAGGGAGAAGGCACCACGGGGAAAGAACCTGGGTCATCTCTAAGAGCCTTCTGGAGATGGTTTTTGACATGGTCCCAGTCAGACAACATAAGGCTTCCGCCGTGCCGAAACCAAGGACTGAAATGATGGGCAGTCTCTACCAGTAGCGAGGCACTGTCTGCCTTAATAGGAGTGCCATTTTCTTGAAGGAGGAGGCAGACCTGCTGCTCCATAACCTGTCTAGAGTGGGAGGACCCCATAGTGAGACGGTCCTGAATTCAATACACCCCTACTTACTGTGCCGGCCCGGGGTGGCCCAGTGGCAAGTCCTCATGATGCCAGATCTCGGTTGGGACCTCCAGTTGTCAGGTCCTGTTCCTGAGGGCTACTCATCTGGCATCTCACCATGGGTGGGGGTCATTACGCGGAGAGGAAACGTGGAGAAGCCTTTATTGCCAGCGCTCTCAGCACTTATATACAGCCCCACTTCCTTGTTCCCAACCGCCCCAAACCAGTCTTATAGGGGGCAGTCTCTGTCTCTGTTTTCCCTTAATTGCTGTGGCCTGGAGGGGCCTGATGTTTAGCTGTTTAGTGCTGCCTTGCACTTCCTTGATGGAGCCAGCGTTGGTTAGCCCCAGGGGACCCCACAAGGCACCAGAACTACTGAGCTAACTCCCTGGCCCTAACCTCTGATTCTTTACAAGGTGTCTATCCCACACCTACTACAGCTTTTCCTGTTGTAGTGGGCGGACCCACTCCCCAGTTCCCATCTGGTTGGCAACCTGTTTCATCTAAGGTATGGAAAGATCTCCAGTCTGCCATAGCCGAGCTCTGGGCACAAAGTCCTTATGCCTTACAACTTTTAGAGAGCCTTTCAGCTGATATAAACTGCCCTAAAGACTGGATACATTTAGCCCGAGCTTGTTTAAAACCTGGTGATTTCCTTGTATTTAAGGCAATGTATTATGAGGAATGTGAGTTGAGAACAAGTCGTAATTTCACAGATAATGCACAAATTCCTATAACAGCAGAAGCCCTTAGAGGGACCTCAAATTATGCTAATGTGGCATGCCAAGCAGCTATGCACCACCCATATTTTGACCAGGTTCGCATGTTTGTGCTAAAGGCTTGGCAAAAATGCCTGTCCAACAAGGCCTCATACCATTAACTAGGGTGATACAAAAACCTAATGAGACCTTTCCAGATTTTTGTCAAAGAGTTATTCAGGCAGTGACTCCAAAAATTGCTCATCCTGAGGCCCGTGCCTCATTGATCAATGAACTCATTTTTGAAGGATGCCAAAAGTTATATCAGGAAGCCATCACTCCTATTAGAAATAAATCCCTTGATGACTGGATTATTGCCACCAAAGATATTGGTACACCTGGGTACCAGACAGAAACTATGATATCTCAGATAACTGAGGCTTTTATGGTGGTGAGGACACCTTTAATACAGGAGCTCCAACAGTGCTTTGGATGTCAGCAACCAGGACATATAAAATGTGATTGTCCTGAGATTATTCAGACTAGTCTTCCACCCCTGGGAACTTAGGTGAGTTTACAAACATGCCCAGCTACACCCTGCCCTCACTGTAAAAAGGGGTACCATTGGGAAAGAGATTGCCATTCTAAGTATCACAAAGATGGCACTCTTCTCCCGCCTCTGTCTTCTCAACAGTTACATGGGCCACAAAAAATGATGGCTGCCCAAAATCAACATTTAAACTAACAGGGGCAACTCCCAGCGCTGCCTAAAGGGAGTACACAGTTAGTCCAGGTCCTAGCTCCCTCACAGCATACTACAGCCTTTTGGACCACCCCTATTGACATGTTTAAACCCCGTCTCACCCTTTTTTGTGCTGGTAAAAAATTTAAAATGCTCATTGACACGGGAGCAGAGAAGACTATTTTACACAAAGAGGAAATTCCTTCTGATTGGTCTCTTAACACAGGGTACTCCTGTATCTGGAGTGGGGGGGGGACCATGTAAGTCCTGGACCAACACCCAGCTGATCACTTGGTCACATCCAGATGGCCATAGAGGTCATTTTAATCCCATTATACTCAAAGACATGTCTAATAACTTGCTAGACAGAGATATTTTAGAATTAATGGGGGCAGTCATCACCACTGATGATGCAGGTTTCTATGATAAGATGCTGCGAGAAACCTACTCCTAATCCTAATGGCCACTGCTCAGTCAATTCCATCCATTTCTATAAAGCTCAAATAAATAAATAAATAAAATCAAAAGTTCCCATTTGGGTTAAACAGTTGCCTTTGGCTTCTCAAAAATTATCTGCCTTACATTCCTTAGTCCTTATAAATATAAACTGTTTCTATTTCTCCTGTTTAAAATCATAAGAGATCTCTGTCAATTGACCTACAAAGAAATTTTTTGACTGGTCTTAATTACAATTAAAGTATAATTAAAATATAATTAAAACTATACAAGAGATATTATAATTTAGTTTGGCCAAATATATTTGAGTGCACTCTTAATTTTATAGATTGTCTTATCTGTTTGTCTGTTTATCTGTTTGTCTAACTGTTTTGAACTCAAAATAATTTTTCATTTGTCATCTTTAAATTTTTTTTCCTAAAATATATGCACCTATAATTAAGTTAATTTTCAGATAAACGTTTTTAAAGATGTGCTTTTCTTCCTGTAGGGTGCTAGCTTATTTAAGTGATGCTCAAGTTTATTTTACAGGAACGCTGTGTATCTTCCCTTAAAAACTTTAATTCAAACAGGTTTTATCAGCTACAGATGGTATGTTTATTGCCACAGTCTGGTTCTTTTTAAATAATAAATAATATAAATAAATGGTTATTCTCTCCTTTAAATAAATAAAAAACCTTTATAGTTGAAATTATTGCTAAGCTAAACTCCCCTTGATGTACAAAGAAGCAGCTGCCCAGAATATAATTATTCTGGTCTTTGTTCACTAATGGGACCACCAATATTTTCACAACCTTATAAAAAAAACTCGCACCAATACATATCACCTCATTGTTATCACAAATTGGTTACATTGGTCATCATCAAAGGTTTTACCTCTAAAAATGTCATTGTAAAATATTTATATTGATCAAATTCTAAATGCATTACTATGATATGTTTACATTGGTCATCTTCAAAATATTAATTTTTTAAAAAAGGGGGGGGTGTTATTACAAAGATGCCTTTGGTAAAAAGCTACATTGAAGGATACTTGTTACTGCTGCCTTACTGGTGTACAAGATGTATTTATGCTTCATAAGTATATGGGTCTTTAAACTTTGTGTATGATATTCACCTTTTGATTTGGTCATCTGCCTTACATTTTTAAGAGAGTAAGTACAACTAACTATAGTAGAGACTTAAATATACCACAGATTATGAAATAACTTTTTTTTTTTGAGACAGGGTCTCACTTTGTGGTTCAGTCTGGCCTTGAGCTCAGCCTACGACTCACATCACAGCAATCTTCCTGCCTTGGCCTCCCAAGTGCTGGGATTACAGGTGTGAGCCACCACACCCGGCACTGTGGTATGTGGTACTGGTTTCTGCTGGGCATGAATCTCCATGCCCAGTATGGTATGTGGTTACTGGGGAATTGAACCCGGGTCCTTGTGCTTGCAAGACAGGCACCGGAACCACTGAGCTAACTCCCCAGCCCTGACATAATTGTTATACTAAAATATTATATATAGTTCTTTAGTTAAAGCCCTTTTCTATTAACATTAGACAGTTATTCATTCACTATATAGTTAACAACTATAACAGTTGCCTGTGTTTTATAACTAAATGTTTTTTATACAATAGATTTATAATAGTTGAGTTCATTACTGGTATTACAAATGCTAAAGATACTGATCTTCTCTCCTGAATGTTTAACAACTAAAGTTTAAAACACTAAAATTAAAAAGGTAGCTGGGATAAAAAAAAAAAAAACAGCCAATGTTTTAGCCCTGACTGCATGCTGGTTTTCCTGCTGTGTGCTGTCCTCACCACCAACTCTCATGATGCTGTTGCTTCTTCAGACACACAAGTATGGGCACTAGTGCCAACTCCCCCCACCCCCAGTTTTAGTTACAGTTGATTAAAGCAATCTGACCCTGCCCCTTTGGTAATGACTCCACCTTTTATCCTACTGCTATAGACCCCATACCTATTAAAGACCCAGTGCATTACAGTGCCTCCCAAGATGCCTTCAAGGTACCACCACAACTTCTCACTATCTTGGGCAAAATGCTATAGATGTCACCCCCATCCTGCTGGCCCTGGGAGCTAATGCTTCCTTCTTAGGGGAAGAAGTACCACTCTGTGTTCAGATTTTTATGTTTCATACCAACCCAATGCTACTTTATTGCCTTTTGGTGCTTGCCTTCCCTCCCCTTTTTTATTCACCCTGACCTACAACCAGCCTCTGACTCCTGATGCCCAAGTATATCTTATGCCTTGTCTTGCTCCCCATTTTGTTCATCGCTCCTCCATATGGTTTCTATATATAATTCATATTCCCCCTGTAATTTGACTCCCTGTCAAACTCTCTGCTGACTGGATCAGTAGAGATCCTCTCTTTACCCTAATGCTTAATCCCCGCAGTAAAAGAGAACTAGGTGCCTCAGCCATCATCACCATACCATAATAATCTCCCTCATTGCTGCCATCTCAGCTACAGCCACTGTCTTTGTTATTCTCCACAACCAGATCACCACAGCAGTGACAGTAGATCAACTCACTCATAACACAACCAGTACCACATACCACAGTGCCGGGTGTGGTGGCTCACGCCTGTAATCCCAATACTCGGGAGGCAGACAGGAGGATTGCTGTGATGTGACTTGGAGGATGAGCTCAGGGCCAGCCTGAACTACAAAGAGAGACCCTGTCTCAAAAGAACCTAAAAAAAAAAAAACTGTCCTCCTGTATTTGGACTACCTGGGACTCAGCCTTCCATGAACATCTCCATCAGTTAACACTTGCCATTACCCAAATTAATGATACTCGTGCCCTTGATATTATTACTTTTGATAATGTCTGGGAGTCTATATGGCATGAGATTGTTACAGGATGGTCCAATTTAAGTCAGTGGGCCAGTGGCCTCACTTTAAGCTCACCACTATTCATATTTCTCCTGTTTTTTATCTTAAAGTTTAAATGGAGAGCTTCTCACAGATATACACAAACTCACTCCAATATTGTACTTTTAGCAGAGGCCATGGATGTTAAACAAAAAGGGGGAGCTAAGGGAGAGCTTCAAGTCTGGCTAGGGCAAGTGAACCATGTGCCTGTCTCCTGAGCCTAAAGGTTGAGACTCTGTCTCCCTACAGATTCAGAGACCCTTAGGGGCTCGAGCACACTCGATCCCACAGTGGACATCAGTGGCCAGTGGCCACTCGCTCCCACATGTTGAACCTTGTCATGGCCATCTCGACAGCCCCACCCATCTTGTCTCTCACCCATGGCCTCCCCTTCCCCCATAGCTAATGCCATATAAACCACTCACTCACAAAGTTCTCTTATTGGGCAAAACCCTAGGTCAAACCTATAGACCCTCCCTTCCTCTTAGCCTTTACCCCGCCCTGTGACCTTTTGCTATATATGTGACACTTAAGCCTGAATAAATTGGAAGTTCCAGAAACATTCCCCAGGGTCTGTGCTTGACTGCGCCTCACCCTCTCTGGCCAGGGAAACCTCACATAGACAACAACCAACACTGCACCACATAAATGTTGGGAGATGGCTTGAACCATTAGGGCAGCATTGTATGAAGGAGACCCAATATTTTGACATGCCTTAATATATACTCCAAGATCATTAGAAGAGCGTACAGGATCCAGATTAGCATTCTCATAGGCTAGTTGTAAAGTCAAAATGTTTGCAGCCTGGGAATTAGAGATATGTCTCCCAATAACTTGTTGCAGTCGGGCTACAAAATGCGTGAAATCTTCCATTGGCCCTTGTATGATTTGAGTAAAAGATTGTATCATCACACCATCAACTGGCACAGAGGCCCAAGCCCTCTGCATGAGGTTCTCTAGCTGGCAAAAGAGTAGTGCTGGGCAATCACATTGCCTGTGTAAATCTGAATATTTGCCCGTACCAGATAGCATATCACAACTAACCTCTTTGACTTGAGCATCTCCCAGGGCATTTTTTCCAGCCTGCTCTCTCATTAAGGAACACAGTTCCACCTCAGAATGAAGATACTCAGCAGGGGGCAGGCACGTTTTTGCAAGATAAAAGACTTCATGGGGAACCAGAGAATAAGTCTGAAGTACTCTGTCTAGAAAACCCAAGGTATAGGGGCTTTGAACACCATTAGTCAGCACTTTGCCTGAGCTCTTTTAGGATATTAAAATCAAGTGAGCTATGAACACACATATCCACCCCTGGGGTGTCAGGGTCAGGTAGAAGACAGATAGGAAAGCACAAAGGGTCTTCAACTGCTTTGCCTGCTGTCACAGCCTTTTGTAGAGTATGGCGGTAGGGAGTGGCCCTAGGAGTGGGCTTTAAGAATGGGGCAACAAGACCTTTGTGTGGCACCTGAGGAGGCTGTGGGGCTAGTGATTCAGGCTTTTCCTCAGATGGGGCTTAAACAGCCTGTTGCAACTGTGGAGCTGAAGCTGCAGTAAAAGGAAAGCAAATGGATGAAAAAGCCAAACACGGGGAAGCGTGGCCAGAAGGGCAAGTGGAGGGAGGGGTAGTCACAGCCTCCTGAACTGACTGAGAAAGTTTGAGAGCAGAGTAGACTAAGGCCCAAGGGCTTAATGTTTGAGGGGAAAGGCAATCCCCTCTTTGTCTGGCTTCCCGGAGAATGATTCCTATAAGCTCCCATATTGCTAAGTTAATTGTCCCCTCCTTGAGGAAAGATAGAGCATATTTTTCTATATCTTTTAGCAATTTTATCACACCTTTTTTTGGTTTATATATGCTGCTTGCTTTAACAGCGACTTAAGCAATTTGACAAATTTACACTGATCTGGTTGTTAGGCTTGAACGGAACCTTCCGGGAGATGCACCCCAGAGAGACTCCCAGTCAGGATATCGATGTAACAGCAAGAGGTTTAATCTGGGGCCAGCGTGCTGGGACCGTCCTAACACGCGGGAAAGGGCAGCCACGAGGGGCAAAGCACCGCAGCTTTTATACATGAATTCGTGGGCTTAGGGCGAAGTGGTTGTGGCTCATTGGTACTGGGGGTAGATTTTTGAATTTACTGGTCGGGCCAGGTGGCCTGACCTTTTTGGTGGGCTTATGCCTCTGGAAAGCCCCTATCTTGTTTGTCATCTGTCTTAAGGGAAGGATGGTCTTTTACAGGAAACAGGAACTTTAAGAAACTGAAACTTGGGCCTACTCTTTTCTTTGGACTAGGTGAAGCCTGTTCTAGATTTCTGCCTTATGTCTGTTGGCCTTACATGATGACTGAGATTGACCCATTTTTTTTTTTTTTTTTTAGGTTTTTGGAGACAGGGTCTCACTTTGTGGTTCAGGCTGGCCCTCAGCTCAGCCTCAAACTCACATCACAATCCTCCTGTCTCTGCCTCCCGAGTGCTGGGATTACAGGCGTGAGCCACCACGCCCGGCACTGTGGTATGTGGTACTGGTTGCTGCTGGGTGTGGGTCTCCACAGCCAGTATTGTTATGTGGTTACCGGGGAATCGAACCTGGGTCCTTGCGCTTGTGAGACAGGTGCCGGAACCACTGAGCTAACTCCCCGGCCCCTGACCCATGTTTTTAACTCAGCAGAAATAGAAGATTACTCCCAGCTGAACATATTTACTAGTAATGTCCCGTGTCCCCGTCCAGAATTGTCCTGGGAGACCTGTGTGCTGTCTCTTGTACTCCAAGTTTGTCTCACAGGCGAATTTATCAGTAGATCTGATTTAAATCCACGTTGGGCGCCAAATGTAGTAAATAGGGGAAGGGAACATAACTAGAACTTTTGCATTAAGTTCTAGTCTCCTGTGAGTTCATGGCACACGGCAAAATAATTAATACTTAGGCAGCAATGAGACTTAGAGAAAACTGAGCTTGGGTCTGATCCAGGCTACTCTGGGCGGCAAGGACTCTGGACCCCACCTACCACACCTTTTATTATCTAACTTCCAAAATACCCGGAAAGGCAGGGCCACACCAACAATAGTCCTAGAGCAGTTATGTAGATGAGGATTTCTGGGGGCAAGGCAGATGTCAGCAATAGTCCTTGAGAAGGGGGATATCTGGTGCAGTTCTGCCTTGAAGCATCACAGCATGTGGGACCATTGAGTCCTTGTTGCTACCAGAGATGAAGACAAGAGTCAAGTCCAAAGTCCGACTGCAGGCAGAAAGGCCTGGTCAATTTAGACCTTGCAATTCTCAAACAGGTGGTTCCCAACATTTAACACGTGATGTTTCAATCTGTGGGTGCCTGCACTCCTACTAGCTTTTGGCTCTAATACATGTTTATCATAGAGATGGAAAAAATCCATCCAAATGGTGCCTCAACTCAACAGAAACATCAGTCTTTCTTTAACCTTGTAAAGTAGCCATGCGGGTGGTGGTTTTTTGAGGTTCTTTAAGTGAACTCCTGCAGCGAGCCGGCCATGTCCAGCTGGAGCAACTTCAGGACCATCCCAGCACTGCACCAGGAGCAGCTCTCACGCAGCCACTCCCAGCCAAGAGCCTGGCCTGCACAGAAGCTGAGGCCAAGCCATTTACACCCAACACAGCTCCCTGGCCGGGCATTCCCTGTGGCTCAGCGCACACGCTTGGCCGAGACTCACTCAGAGGGGCAGAGAGCTAAGGCCACGTGTATCCAATTATTTCTTCTCAACCTGCAAATGACTCAGTTGTTCCCCTCTACTCCTGTACCTGTGTCTTTATTCCTACAGTCATCCACTGCCATGTCCACTGCCTTCCCCCAGAGATATTATCATCTTTGTGGCTCTCCTAAGGAATTTCTTAAATATATCTAATTTATCTTTGCTTTAGGAGGGGACATAATGCTACATAGTCTGACTAGAACTGGTTACCAGTGTCATGGTCACGTTATGAGCTGTGGTCCAGTACCCCACACATCAGTTAATTATACCACATGCCCACCTGCAACATACGCATGTTTCAGGTCAGCCATTGTTATATTGATTAGTTACTGCCCTCATTCCCTTTCCTGGACCAAAGATACAGAATGATATTTAATATGTCTATATTTCTGTTCATCTGGCCAGTCTTATGGGCACACAAATTGAGATTTTATTACCTTATTTCATTGGATTTCAGGCCCCATCAATTGTAATATATTCCATTTTTAATGTGGCTTTCAGAGAGTACATACATTCTTCTTTCATATGAAAGCATAGCCCACATAAAGTGGTGAGGCAGATTTCATAGAGACTATTCAGGAACACAGACTCCTACCCCTTGTCTCTCTGCAATTCTTAGACAATTGCAGTCTTCCTTGAGGTTAACATTGAGTTGTTATAAGTTCTGTGTCCTGCTGCATGTGGTGGTTCATGCTTGTAATCTTAGGACTCTGGAGGCTGAGGCAGGAGGAGAGCTGTGAGTTATCAGCCAGCATCAGGGATACATAATGAATTCAAGCGACAACCCTGAGAAAGCAAAGAAAGTTTGAAAGCATATTGAAGTTGCACAAAATCACTGACAAAATATAGTCATTTAGGGGCTAGGGATTTAGCTCAAGTGATACTGTGCCTGCATTGGAAGCACAAAGATCCAAGTTCGATCCCAGATACTTGGGGGGAAAAAAAAAAGTTACTTGATCACACTTAACACAAGGAAGACCAGAAAATATCTCTGGCTGTGTGGCATGCACCCAGGAGACAGGTAGAATGAATGCAGGTGAATAACTGGCAGTTTACCAAGAAGAGAAAGAAGAAATCAAGGGATAGTCCTCCTCTTTCCCTCTCCTTCACATTGAGGATCAAACCTAGAGCCTTGGGCATGTGATGCAGGTGCTCTGCCATTGAGCTACAGCCAGCCATGCTATGTGTGTCACAGAGATGGGATGACCTGGGTTCTGTTCCAGCTCTGCCATTATCTGCTGTTCCTACGCATTTAACGCTCCCTCTCTCATGTCTGCTGCAAACCACACATGTTGACATGTTCCAGGTTCATTTACATTCAGTCAAAATATTTTCTAATTTTCCTTACATCTTCCTTTTTAGGAAAGGGTTGTTTTAATTTCTTTTTTTTTTTTTTTTGAGACAGGGTCTCGTTTTGTGGTTCAGGCTGGCCCTGAGCTCAGCCTCAAACTCACATCACAATCCTCCTGCCTCTGCCTCCCGAGTGCTGGGATTACAGACGTGAGCCACCACGCCCGGCACTGTGGTATGTGGTACTGGTTGCTGCTGGGTGTGAGTCTCCACACCCAGTATTGTTATGTGGTTACCGGGGAATCGAACCCGGGTCCTTGCGCTTGCAAGACAGGCGCCGGAACCACTGAGCTAACTCCCCGGCTCCCAGGAAAGGGTTATTTTAAAGTGTGTTTAATTTCTAAATAATTGGAAATTTTCCAAATGTCTTACTTTACTTGACTTGTAGCTTAATTGTCCTCTGATCAGAGAATACACTTTGTTATTTAAATTATTTTAAAATGTATTAGGATTTATCTTATGGTGCAGAATATGGCCCATAATGTAATGTCCCATGAACTTTTGAGAAATATGTATAGTCTTCTGTTATTAGACAAAATGTTCCTTTAATTTCAACTATGTCTAGTTTGTTGACGAAGACATTATTTAGATCTTTTATAACATTACTTTTGTCATCTTGTTATATCAGTTAAAGAGACAGAAATATTGAGATCTCCAAATCTAACTGTGATTTTATCTGTTTGTCTTTCTTGTTCTGTTCTTGCCTCATGTATTTTGCAGCTCGTGTGTTTTATAGCATTCACATTTAGGAATTTTTTGTTAATTGATTCTTTTATCTTTACATCATATCAATCTTTATCTTTTTGTTTAGAGTTTAATTGTTGTATATTAACATAGCAATTTGTAGTAGGGAGAATAATGTCCCCCAAGACATCTGCATCTTAGTACCCAGATCATGTATATGTTATGATGCAATGAGAGAAATAAAGGTTGCTAACCAATTAATCTTGAGATGGTGAAATTATCCCAGGTTATTTGAATACACTGTAATTATAAAGATATTTTTAAGTAAAAGAGGAATCAAGAAAATGAAAGCCAAATAAAACGTGTAATGGAAACAGGTTGGGATGAGATGACTGTTGGCTTTGATGCTGAATGAGGGCTATGGGCCAAGGAAAATGGTGGCCCTTAAAAGTTGGAAAAGGCGGGGCCGGGGATATAGCTCAGTGGTTCCAGCGCCTGTCTTGCAAGCGCAAGGACCCGGGTTCAATCCCCGGTAACCACATAACAATACTGGGTGTGGAGACTCACCCCAGCGGCAACCAATACCACATACCAGTGCCGGGCGTGGTGGCTCACGCCTGTAATCCCAGCACTTGGGAGGCAGAGGCAGGAGGATTGCTGTGATGTGAGTTGGAGGCTGAGCTCAGGGCC
>PVIR01040526.1:0-13295 GCA_004026965.1 Petromus typicus | reverse complement strand
GGGGACAATGTTGAGATTGTAACAAAAAAGTAAGGAAACAAATTTTATATATATGGGGGGGTGGTAGGGTGGGTGGGGCTATGGGAAAAAATGAGAATTAAGTTGTGTCTTATACTGGTACAAATCCCCATTATGGAGTGCAATCATGATGTGTATATTTAATGTACCAATAAAGATAATTTAAAAAAAAAAGTATCAGCAGGTTGAAATAAATAGTAACTACAATTTTATAAGCATGAAGACTAATTTTTAAGATGAAGAAATCAGTGGTATCACTAGAAAAAAATGAATGAAATTCCACTGTTGGAAGATAAATGACCAAAGAATACCCAAAGACTGAGCACACAGTATATTTAAAAAGTCAAAAGAGTAAAGAAACACAACATTCACAGGTGTCTATCCTAGCCCCAAACTGGATAGTACAGCACCACATTGTGTTACCACTCCGCGAAGCTTTACAGCCCGCATTGAGGGACTCTGATGTGAGCAGAACACAGCACTAAAGTTTAAGCACTGGTCATTTTATTTTTCTTTTCTTCTAAGGAGAATTAACATTTTCTTCCGAATCAACATTTTCTTCCTATTCTGCCATTATTTGGGGGCCCATCCTTGCTTGATTACTTCATTTTATCATCAGTTTTCTGAATTAGTGAAGCTTTTTATATTACCCAGAAATAAACCAATACACCTATAAAGGTACATCAAAAGCATCAGAGATAGAAAGTGTTAACTCACTTTTCTTTACTCAGAAGACATACTCTCACCCTCAACCTCACTTTTTTAGCTCTCTTCTCCTTTTTATTATTTATTCAAATTTTAGTTGGTACATGTGTGTTATAGGAAGTGAATAATTCCAACATGTAACACATACAACTTTCCAAAGCAAGTAGAATGAAAGATCTTTTAAAGATTCATGATTTTCTTGGATTTTCTTCTTATTCCAACACAAATGTGACACCACAGAAAAGGAATGTGAGAGGAGTCCAAAGCCACACATGATCATTGCTTTATAAAGTGATCACACCCAAGTCCTTTGAAAAGAGCTTCAGTTTAATGCCCACTATGTAAATAGGCCAAGAGCACAAACTGTAAAATGTGTTCCTAAGACTCGCTTTAATATTTTTTGATATGTTAATGTAATATATTAGCATTCTTTATGTCTACAAATAAAGGATGCAAATGTTTTAAGCAAATAATAAAGTATATAAAGATCATTAAAAAGAGAAGTAGAGAACTATAACTGCAAAAATCTGTGAATACTATTGAAAATATTCATTTTGTCCATAATGTTTTATTTCAATTAAAAGAGAGCAGATATTAATATGAGATCTAATCATTTCTCCTCAATATCTTTCTCAGTGAGCTTATGACTTGCTTGTTTCTCAGGCTGTAGATAAATGGATTTAATACAGGAATTATGACAAGATAAAATAGAGAAAAGATCATTTCCTGATCATTTGCTTCTGAAGAAGCAGGATGAACATACATGAAAAGAAGGGGCACATAGTATAGAGTCACAGAAAAGAGATGGGCTCCAGTGGTGGAGAAAGACTTGCTTACACCCTTTCCAGACTTCTTCTGTAAAATACTAAAGAGAATAAAGGTATAGGAGACAAAAATAGTCATAATGCTGAATACTTGTATTGAACCAGAGAAAATGAAAACAAGTAGATAATTAAGAGAAGGGTCTGTACAAGAAATCTTAAACAATGGTATGATATCACAATAAAAGTGATGTATTACATTGGAATTACAGAAGACTAATTGGAATAAAAAAATTCCATGAATTAAAGCATGAAGAAATCCACCTACAAATGATAAAACTATCAATTGGATGCATAGTCTATTAGTCATAATCACTTGGTAAAGTAAAGGTTTGCATATAGCCACATAACGATCATAAGCCATTGCTGCCAAAAGAAAACATTCTGTTGTTACACTGATTCCAAAGGAGAAATATTGTATCATGCATTCAGAGAAAGTTATCATCTTTTCTTTGTGTAAAATGTCAGCCAGCAATTTTGGTGTCACAGTGGATGAAGACCAGGCATCTACGAAGGCTAAATTCCCAAGGAAAAAGTACATGGGTATGTGGAGGTGAGTGTCATTCCAGATGAGAGTGATGAGACCCAGGTTTCCAACCATGGTGATGAGGTAAATTGTGAAGAATGCCAGGAAGAGGGGGATTCTCCACTCTGGTTGGTGTGGGAGTCCTGTGAGCGTGAACTCTTTCAGCAGTGTTGTGTTTTTCAAATCCATGTCCTCATTGGATGTCCTTTGAAATGAAATGAAATGTAGTGAATATTTTTTAAACTATGAAGAGCTATAAGGATAAAATAGGACAAAAGTGAGAAAAGATAATTTATCTACAAGGCTATAATACACATTTCAGAATACATAGTGCTATAGTAGACAAAGATAGTTTTGCTGATTAAAAATGGAAAAACATGAATTTATTTCAGTGCAGTAAATGTGAAAATAATAACAGACAGATAATATCAAAGGCTTTTTTTTTAGGTAACAATGAATTTATTGGAAAGAATGGAAATTTTTTGTCCTAGACCTATTCAGGCTAGACTAAAGGCATTTGAATGGCCATGATTTTTAAACTATATTTAATGCCACTTAAAGGAATTTGAATTCTATTTCTCAAGTATCAAACTTATACTGTGAAAATTTTATATTTGGTATAATATGAGAAAATACTTTTTAAATTAAAAATTTGGTAAAATACCCAATGGCTGTAGGGAGGAAACTTTAACAATTAGAAGGCTATTGCTATTGTTCAGCACTTCTCAAACAAAATTCTACACCTCCATGGTCGGGGAGCTTCTTGTCTGACCAACGATAACAGACAGAAATGCAGAAGTAGAGTCAGTATTTCAAGACGAGGTGAAGAATCTTCACTTTTAGACTGCTCTGAATATGAAATAAACATACATGTGATGCCTACTCCATATGTGTTGCTACATTTTCAGTAATTACTAGAATGAAGAGTCACTAAGACTTAGTTGCTTTACTGGTATTAAAGGTCAGCCAGTGAAGAAGTTCCTTGGTGACTGGCCTGGGGTCAACCAGAATGAAGCTGAAAACTTTTGTGTCAAGTTTGTAAAAGAAGAATCTCTTTGACCATATGTATTATACAATATGTTAAGAGGAGTTATAACACGTGTGTGTGTCACTGGAGTAGTTGTAAGCACATTTATGGAAAACTTGTCCATCAGTAAGGCCACGAAGAAATAAGATTAAGAAGAAATAATATCAAATAATGATACTGAAGAGATTATGATTCAGCAGGTGACATTTATTAGATAGCTACATCAGAAACCCTTTCTACTTCATGAATCTTTGTGGTAGGCAGGGGATACCATACAGTTGAGAAACCAAGAACTATAGGAATTCACTTCCTCATGCCCTTCCAATTTAAGAGAAGGAAGTTCATATAGATTTTCCAAAACAAATCAACATATACAGTATTTTAATTTAAAGAGAGGTAAAGAAAGGTACAGAAGACAAAGAGGAGGGAACCAATGCAGTAATATCACATCTCCAGAAAACACAGCCTTTCTCCACAGGATAGCATTGCTGATGTGGACTGTAACATCTGAGGCCAACGGCAGTGATAATAATCTATGAAAATGCCACTGGATCATGACTTACCTGTATATTTGCTACTTTGTCTTCTTATCCACCTGGCCACCTATCAAGCTGATTCTTCTGACCTCTCTAGCCTTTTTGGTTTAAGAAAATTTCTATTCCAGAAGCTTATTTCTTATTGGAACACAGAGCACTGGATTCAATAATGGAGAGTGGAGTTCTAGTGACATCAAGACAGGTAAGATACATAAAAAGTAAAGAATAGTACCAATGACCAGATCAATGTCCTATAGGACAAGGGATTAAAAGAATAATTTGATCATAAAATTAAGAAATTTTCAGTCACTTTAGTGAAATAATTTTTCTATAGTGTAATGAAATTAAGATAAATAAGTAATTGAAATATTGAAGGGCCAGAGATTTAGCTCAGTGGTTCCAGTGCCTGCCTTGAGTAATCACATACAACAAGGCTGGGCATGGAGACACACCCACCAACAATCAGAACCACACACCACAGTGCTGGGTATGGTGGCTCACACCTGTAATCCCAACACTTGGGAGGCAGAGGCAGGAGGATTGCTGTGAGTTCAAGGCTGAGCTCAAGGCCAACCTGAACTACAAAAGCAAGACCTTGTCTAAAAAAAAAAGAAAAAGAAAAGAATATATATTGGGGATGTAGCATAACACTAAAGAGAACGTAACAGTACTCTGACATGAAGAACAGTTGGTATTTTCATATTCCAGGCAGTCAAGTACAACCAATGTTTCCTATAAAGCATCTCAGTAAAAGTTTTAAAAGCAAGAAGACAAGAAAGAAAGAATAAGAAAGCTTCCACAGAAGCTGTAGAAATGAAATTTGAACAAAAATGAGAGCATGGAAGAACATAAATAGTATAACTTAAATATATGGAGGTTAGCATGGAAGAATCAGAAACCAAGAGTGAATGTATCCACAACAGACTGAAATGAGATAAAGGGAAAGCCTCTGAGGTTTGGATACAAAAGTATTGCTTAATGTTGAAATTTAATAAAAGTTATATACCAGCAGATAATTTAAATTGGAGGGTTTTTTTTCTACATGAGACTTAAATGCAACAGAGAAGCCTGATTTAAAATTCCATTGAACACACTATATATTTTTTCAAAAGCATATTTGCACTTTCTCATTGTTCTTCCTGAATTTTAATGCTCCATTTTCTTTAAATCTGAGGATTGTAGGAGAACTATAGTTTAATCCTTAATAATATTTTCTACTGGTAATTTCCCAAGATAGCAGATTTTGGTTACTCTCCCACCACCAAAGTCGTTGATATATGACATGCAGGATGCTAATTTGCTTTTATACATCTGTTCCTCGATGGTGGACATGTATATCAAAGCGTCATGTGGTATATCTCAAATTTATGCAATAAATATTTTCTTTATTTTACTTATTACACTGGTAAATGGACTTTCTAGAAATCATATGTATGATATTAAATATTCTTAACACACTTCATTATATATATGGCCAGGCTAATATTCAAATGGCAGTTTAACATTTTTACTGGACTTGTGATTAATTAAACACAATAGACTACTTCACCAGCATCCTCAGAAACGTTCCTTGCATAAAAATTGTCATTCTATGAGTATTTAAACTTAGGTGGAAATTGTCTAACGCTGTGGATAACCATATGAAGTCACTAAAGGAAACAAATCAGTCTCACAACATTATTGCTTTATCCATAGTTTAGCTCAGAATTCACTATGAAGATAACGTACTAGTTTTAATTTTTCACATCGCTTTTTTGGTATCACATTCAGTCTAAATCAAACAAAAATATTTTTACCAAACATAAAAAATTTAAACACAAAAATTATATTTTTCTTACCCACCTATTGAAAGATATTCTAGGCATCCTTTAAAAATGTATTCTAAAACAGAAAAAAATGCACCAGTGCAGGTTTGACAATAACAAATATGACAGTTCTTTGAAGCACTGATCCATCTTGGTGATGTATTTCCTACTCTCAGTAAAATGTTGTTTATATATGTTACTTTGACACAAGACGCAAGCAGGTGCACAGCTATAATATTTCCAGAAATGGAACGTGTAGAGATCCAAAATTCCCTTAAGAGTAGCAGAGAATTCCCAGTAGTACAAAATAAAGCTCTTCTACTGAGCAGTGTGAATTTGGACTTGTCTGAGGAATCCATATGATTCCCAGGCTCTACAGATTTTTGGAATCATAAATATCAAATCATCGTATATTTTTCTAATTTTAGCAACTAAAGTTGTACTGTTATTCAATATTTTGCACCAAAAATGATCATTCTATAATATTTAAAGAAATCAATTCTTATGGAAAAATATGCTTTTATGACCTTTGAGTACTGTGGCTGTCTGAAGTAATCGAATAACAATGTTAGTCAGCTCACACCTATATTCATTGTAGAAATTGAGCCCAAATAAAGTTATCCTACTCAGAAAAACTGTATTTATAACAAGAGTGAATAAATTCCCAAGCTTCTCCACTTTAAAGCGAAATTTGATGTGAAATCCTAGTCCACAGAAGTCCAGCCAAAGGCCTAGAGCCCACAACTATGTCTAACGCAAGTCTGTTCCAAGGATCTGCACTGGGAAAGCCTGGTGATGTGACATCTCAACAGACATCCCAGGTTATTTTCTGCATTCCAAGCACACTTTTCCTTGATGAAAAAAGACCTGTGGCCATTTTTCCATTGCTTGCTCCTTCTCAACAACATTTGTTTTATTCTTGCAATTCCTACCTCTACAGGAGCCTCTTCTCTGATCAAACATTTCAAACTACCCTCCTGGAATCAAAAAGCCAGCCCAACACTCAAATGTAGCTTTCTGAGCCTCTTCCTAACAGGCAGCATTTCCAACAGTACTCAGATTCTCAGGGTGCAGACCAATCTTCCATATAGTTCAGTGTACCAGGGATGCCTTTTTGGTTAGTCATTCAAAATCTTTCCAAATTGATTTCCAAGTCTTTCAAGCTTAAGTCACACAGCAACATCATAGCAATGACCTCACTCTGGTACCAGTTTCTGTGTTACTCATGTCTCATCACTGAGAGAAAATACCTGACACCCAAAGTTAAAGGGAGATAGATGTATTTGGCTTATAGTTCTTTATGACTTCAGTCCATAATCAGCTGGCTCCAAGGCAGGGTGGTAAGTTCATGGCAGCAAAAGATACCAAAAGCAACAAGGTACCCTAGCAGTATTTTTCTGCCTGTTTTATCCTACTCAGATTACTTAGAGTGAGTAGCACTTATAAGCCCTTAAATCCTTGTACCCTCAAGCCTAGCCCCACTATGATTCAATCACATACTCTTGATTCAGCCACTTCTGAAAAACCATAAGGCTTTAATGGAGAAATCCAATTATAAGCCACAACAGGAGCCTTTATAACTGGAATTTAGAAAGATTTGGAAATGCAGACTAGACATGAAAAAATTGTGATTTATCTAGAAGAGAAATATGGGTAAACAGGGAATTAAAGGTGTGATTTTGAAAAGTTCAAACAGAATCAAGTACTTTGAGCTGAGACAAGAGGAAAGATGCCTTGAGGTATCCCAGGAATTGATAAGATCCTCCCATAGCAGGCCTAAGAAGGCAAAAATGTAAACTTTTTATCTGAGAAGAGGCCCCGGTTCCAGAGGAGCCATCAGGGAATTTGGTCCCTGTGGATTCTTTCACCGTGCTTATCCATGCAGGCACTCAAAAGCCTACAGCATCTTCCTAAAGGACCTGACTACTGTTAAAGCTAGCAGCCGACTTTGGCACTGTTCACTTGATGCTGGTTTAATAAGCATGAAGGGCGATGGTCATGGCAGCCTTCATGCAGATCTCAAAGGAAAGCCTGGAAGACCAGGCAAAAATGTATTAATATATAAAATCCATCCTTGTTAGTATGTGGTAGGATGATGCTCCCAGAACTGAGGCAAAGGCCAAAACTTTCATGGAGACCCCAGAAACATATAATGTCTGCTAAGGACTGTAGAATGTCTCTCAAGGGAAGCAACAATAATATATGGAGTTATCCAAGACAGATCACCTGGTTGTCAATGAGCAAAACCATGGAAATGGTTTCTAAGCACTCATATAATCATCAAGTAGCTTAGATGTGGAGTTGAAGGAGTTAATGTTAGCCCTGCTAGACTTTGGTCTTACAGAGTGGTCTAATTCTTTTTCTTCCTCTATTCCTACATTTTAGAATGGGAGTGTTTACCATAGTCCATTGCAATTATGTAACTTGCTCTTTAATTTTTAGAGGGGCTCATAGCTAAGAGTGGCCTTGAGTCTCAGAAGAGACTTTGGACTTGAGTCTAAAATTGAGTAATATTGAAACTGTTGACATTTTGAAGAATGAATTAGGTCATTTTTTGGTTGTATGAGGGATAGTTACATCATGTGAGGGGCAATTATGATCTTGTTATTGTCTCTGTAGATTAACTATGCTTAAGAAAATGTGATTGGATACCAAGAAGACAAGGGGTGGAAATGTGATAGCTAATCTTGATTGTTAAGTTTATTAGCTTGAAAGATGTGTAGATTACTAAAACACACTCTGGGTGTCTGCATAACTCATGGATACATGACCATGGAGACTATATTTGAACTTGACTCCTTACTTTCTGATTTTTTCCTCTACTTTCTGTTTTCTAGGTATCATAGATTCAGCATTTTTCTTTGCCACACTTTGCTATCATGTTTATGCCTTGGAGTCACTCATCCATGGACTAAGATTTGTAAAGCAATGAGCCAAGATAAACCTATTCTTTAAGCTGTGTATGTCAGGCATTTATCCAGCAATGAGATGACAAATAATACAAGTTATATAGGGAGAGATGATGGACTTGTTGAAATCACAGTGGTAAAGAATGAATTCAGCTTTTCAATAAAGATTATTTTTATGATGTTATTAGTATTTCAGCAAGTGATTATAAACCAATGCAAGCATTATTACAGACAAGTGGATGAACTCACCTCTATAATATCACTGTCCCTTATATATAATACTACCATTTAAAAATTGCTTGACTATTTACCTGAAATATCTTTAAAAATTATGTGTGTTAAATACAAAGTATTCATTACATCCGTACTGCTATTGGATGGAAGGAAAGACAGTGGATATTTTAAAAGATATGGTTCAGAGGAAGATCTTAAATCACGATTCTTGTATTCAAAGTGGATTGTGGAATGACAGTCTCTTCCTCTCTTTCTTTCACATTGACCACAAAGGAAACAGCCCTCTCTGCCACACACTATCGCTATCATGGTCTATGTTACAGAGGCTCAATGCAACTGGGACAATTAGTCACAGACTGAAACCTACAAAACTCGACAAAAATTCATATTTTCTCCATTAAACTTCAGTTACTTTAAGTACTTGTTAGAACAACAACAAGCTAACACAGAAAATTATTATCAAGAAGTACACTTCTTGTTGCTCTATCTGAGGATGTGTTCATAGCATTTGAAATTACTTTGAAGATGGAATTTAGAAAGGTTTGAAAGAACAGGGTGGAAAATAGACTAACTTCTATAAACAAAGCTTAAGAGGAAATTTTGAAGGAAGCACAGAAAACCAGAAAGTTGACAGAAATCAAAACAGTATAGATCAGGCTAATGAAATTATAAATGAATATATGTATTTCTATTGAAGTTACATGTGTTATCCCAGCCAAATACACATAGGCATATTTTATCCACACCCTAGCACTTTGTGAGATTCTGAATTTTAAGGTTATGGAGCATTTTACCTACTAGAATAAATTTTAATGTAGCAAGGCATTAAGAGACTGACAGGCATTCTCAACTGCTTTTAGCCAAATTTACAATTGAGAATTCAAAGCAAAGATAAACAGGGGGAAAATATCTGGAAAAGTTATAGTTTGTCCAGATAAAGAGACACAAGCAAAGATGTATCCACAGATAGTAGGACTGCAGTTATAGGTGCCATTAAAAAGAAGCCAAATGTTTTCCTTAGGACAATTAAAAGAGATGCACAGAGGGCACCTCAGAGGTCATAGGCATCATGGGCTCTGGGATGTAGAAAATCTGGTTCACAGGCTTTCCAAGGCAAAGTCTTTTGAGAAGAGAAATTTAGGGATCTCTGTTCACTCAGAATCATGTAAGCCAGAAAGGCAGTTGGTGGCAGCTACCACCATGATTCATGTGGGTCCACACACAGGAAATGTTGGTGAAGGAACTTGGCATCATCCATTGAACTCTGCTTTTGCAAACATGCAAAATTCAAGAGTTTTATACTCATAGAGGCTTCCACTAAAATTTTAAATGGAAGCTTGAGAGGCCAGAGAATCAGTAAAAGGGTAGAAATTCTGACAAATAGGACTCAGTTAAGTGATGCACAGTCTGTGAGAGTGAATTCACAATTTAAATGGAGATTTCATAGAATTAGAGCAATATAAAATGTGGATTGCCTCCTAAAGAAGGATTCAGGCACTGTGCAAAAGCTGCTCAGGAAGGAGTTTATAAGGCCTGGAACCAATAAAGCTGTGAGGACATGTGCAAACCCCACATCCTGTCAAGTATGCTCTGACCATTGAACATGATGACTGGAAATTTGACATTTCCTTTGATGATTTTTGAGCCAATCTCATAATTTTTCCCTATTCTCTTCTGAATTAGGAATGTTTATGCTGTCCCATTATATTTTAGATAAACTAACTTTTTTTTTTTGCAGGGGCTCACAGCTAAGGTTGTCTTGAATTTCAAAGGGAATGGGACCAGGAATTAAAGCAATGCTGGAACAATTAGGCATTTGGCTCTTTATAGTTGGGCTAGCATATTTTGCATTTTAATGTTGACAGGGACCTTTGGTAGTCTGTGACAGAATGCTGAATTTAGCTCTGCAGTCTTTTCTAAAGGCCTGTGAATTAGTTTGGAATGAAACCCATGGTCCCTGTGGAAGGCAGTGAAAACTGGAAGGGGTGGAGGGTAGGCCAGAGAGTTGGATTATTGGAAGCCTGACACTGAAGTGGATTCTGGGACCACGATCTTTGCTTTTCTCTTCTCTTTCACACCAGCTACACAATACAGAGGTCTCTTCTATTAAGTGCTCACACCATGAAGTACTATATTTTTGCAAGCTCAAAACTATAGGATAATTTGGCCTGGGGAAAAAACCTCCAGACCTGAATGAAAATAAATATTGCCATTTTTAAATAAACATAACTGTCCATAAAATTTAATTTTTTCTTATAAAGGAATCCACAAGATATCTTATGCAAGATTGTAGACTTGGAACAGAGCAAGAGAGTTGCAGAATAATATCTTATGCTGATCATTTCTTTCAAGTTATTCAGGAAACAGCTACCTTCAAAATTGCTCAGGAGATCAGATGGGAGATCAGATCAATTGCTATGTTTGCCACCTTAGTACAGCACTGAAGAAAACTGTGAGGAAAAAACTACTTATGTCATCCTTGAACCAATAAGCAATCTGAAACTAAGCAACTTCTCTTGCTTGGGACAATGAGAGAAAGCCCACCATGATGAAACCTGGTGATAGGCCAATAAGCCAATATTCTGTTGCCAGAACAAATACTTCTGTCCTAAGAAGCTGTTTTATGCCACACATCTGACTCAAACCACCACCTGGGAAAGCAGGACCCAGGAGTTCATATATTTGGGGTCAAGACACCAAATTAGACCAGGATCTTTTAAATCTGAGACTCAGCATCCAGTAGAAACTGAAGACCTTAAATGTAGGCCAAACCTCACAGACGAACATCTAGACAAGGCTTACTATCAGGAAAAAACATGTTTGCTGATAAGACAGGCTCAGGTTTGATGTAAACTTGTGGTACAGACATCTATTTCCTTACGGTGTCTAAACTTCTGTGGTTGGAGACTGATATGCAAACCAGCTTAGTATCAGCTTTGCTTACTAAAAGGCAGTCACTGTAATCCATCCTCCAAATTCAGACAGCACACTATTGGCAGACCAGTGGGCTTGCAGATGGAACTTTATAATTCTCAAGAAACCCAAACTTCAGTAGAACCATCTTATGTTTTAGTCCACTGTTGCACACTGCCAGCTGCATCATGAACTTTACTGCACACTTGAGTCTGTCAGATCCCAGGGGTTGAGGGGGGGGGTGGCTTCAAGAATCAGGAGCAGCTAAGTGTAGATGGCCAAGGGACTTTCTTCACCAACACTACCTCAACTTATGGCAACTTATGGTGTGGGACAAGACCCCATTCCCTGGAAGTGACATATGGCAGTTAAATCAGTAGAACTTCATGTTGGAATGGTGAAGCCTAATTCTAGAAAATTCTGACCATCCATACCCAGGTCTTCTAACTGATGGAAGCATGCGGCATAGTTCCAGTGCCAGGGAGGACATGGAGTCCTACTATAGTGCAGTTCTACTCCTAGAGTCACCTGTGGCTAGTTCCAGAACTCATACACCATAGATGAGCAATTCACAGCTCATAGAAATGTGTCCTACCCCATTGTTCATGGAACATAATCAGCTCAGAGCCAGATATGACTGCATTGAATTTAAGACTGAAGTTAATTAATTAATAGCAACTATGCCCACAGCTGGATGGAATCTTGCAGGTCCTCACCAAAGACTGGAAACAACAGCTAAGGAACCTCCAAGCTCTAATATAGACTAAAAAGTAAGAAATAGAGTGATAATTTTTGAAGGTGGATCAAAAAGGAAGTAGGAGTACTTATATCAGATAAAACAGACTTTTAATCCAAACCATTAGAAAATGTAGGAAAGATATTATACAATGATACAAAACAAAAAACATTAATAGACCTGAAGTGTGAAATAGTCAGTAAAATAATATTTGGGGCTTTCAGACCTCACTTTTAATAACAGATTAAAACTAGCAAAGAGCAGAAAGATTGCACGTGCAATAAATGGACCTAATGGATAGCCATAGAACATTCCATGAAAGCTCACTTTTTCTCATCAACATATAGAACATTTTCCAGAATAGACCATGTGATAGGTCATGAAAGGACTTAATGTCTTTTTAAAAAGTGAAATCCTATTGAGTATCTGGCCACAGTGTAATAAGGCTAGAAATGAAGAACAAAAATTTTGGAAATATACAAATACATAGAAATTTTTAAAATTTACATTCTACAAGTTATAAACATTTATGGAACACTGAAACAAATTTGCATCCCCTAACTGTAGCATCTATTAGGGCCAATTAAAATAAAATATATAATTATTTTAAAATTTATTTATCATTTTTATAGTAGTAGTAAACTTTATTCAAGGAAGGATAAGTGAAGAGTGGAGAAGAAAGTAACTGTGGAGAGATCTTGAGATGAGTTAAGAGAAAAAAAGGTTTAAAGCACAGATAAAAGTACATGGTGCATCTGGAAAACAGCGTGTACTACTGTGGTAACTGACAATGGACAATAGTATGTTTTTTAACTCATTGTTGCACAAAAACAAAATTTAATAGCTTAATGTGAGAATGCTGTTATCATTTCATAATTTTATGGTTGACTGGGCTGTCAAGGTAGTTCCCCTGTTTGTAAAGATGATGTTCACCACCAAAATTTGTGGACTCAACAATTGGGATTAAGTGTGTGGTGCTGATAAGGGTACCTTATGTCCTGTAGGAGTCTGCCTCAGCCTAAGGGCAGGTAGCCAGGATGGAATACAAGGGCTGCTGCTGCTTCT
>PVIR01040525.1:0-13272 GCA_004026965.1 Petromus typicus | reverse complement strand
TTCAGCCTCAAACTCATATCACAGCAATCCTCCTGCCTCTGCCTCCCGAGGGCTGGGATTACAGGCATGAGCCACTATGCCTGGCACTGTGGTATGTGGTGCTGATTGTTGCTGGGGTGAGTCTCCACGCTCAGTATCATTTTGTGGTTACCGGGGATCGAACCCGGGTCCTTGTGCTTACAAGACAGGTGCCAGAACCACTGAGCTATATCCCTGGCCCTCCCTTTTAATATTTTCATACTATTTCACAATATCTGTCAGACATTTTAGAACTCATTTACATGTTCAGTTTCTAATACCAGAAAAAGATATGGTGTTTACACATCTGTGACCAATTTACTTCACTTATGAGTATGTCCTCAAGGTATGTCCATTTGAGGATAAATGATTCAAATTTTTCTTTATGGCAGAATATTGTTCTATTCAATAAATAACCATGTTTTCTTTATTCAGTCTCCAGTTGATTGGCATTTTGGATTGTTTCCAAGATGTAGCTATCACAAAATAAACTGCTATAAACATGGGTGCACATTTGTCACTGTGATTTTTTAATTTTTTAATTTTTTCATGTATATAGCTAGCATGGGAATAACAGGCTCAAATGGGAGCTCAAATTCTAATTTTTTGAGGAATCTCCATACTTATCTCCACAGTGGTTGCACAAGTCTACATTCCCACCAACAGGGAAGAAGGGTACCTTTCTCTTTGCAGGCTTATCAGCATGTGTTGTGGATTGTATTTGTGATAGCAACCATTCTCTGGGGAGTAAGATGGAGTCTTCTTGCTTTCACGTGCATCTCTCAAATGGCCAGTGATGTTGAGCATTTCTTCATATGCTTATTAGCTACTTTTACTTCTTCTTCTGAAAAGTATCTGCACATTTCAGGGGAGTGTTTTGGTTTTTTTTTTTTTTTTTTTTTTAAGCTCTTTATATATTTCAGACAATAGCGCTTTATCTGAGAAACAGCTGGTAAAAAATTTTTCCCATATACTTGGTTGTCTTTTCACTCTGCTGGTGGTTTCTCTTGCTGCAAAAAAGTTTTTTAATAAGATGAGATCCCATTTGTTGATTCCTTCGGTTAGGTCTTGTAGTGCAAAGGTGTTGTTCATAACGTCTTTCCCTAAACCAGTGTCTCTAAGAGTTCTACCTAATTTGTTTTACAGAAGATTTAATGTTTCTGAGTCAATATTTAAGTCTCTAAACCAGTATTAGTTTAACAAATGGTGAAAGAAATAGGCTTAGTTTTAGTTTTGGGCAGATTGAAACCCATTTTTCAATGGGTGTGAGGATTGCTGTGAGGATTGCTGTGGCTTTGTAGTATAGTTTCAAATTGGAGATCATGATAGCCTTTGCGATGTCCCTTTTGCTTAGAATTTCTTTTGCTATTCTAGGTTTTTTGTGGTTACAGATGAATTTTTGGATTATTATTTCTACATCTGTGAAATATGCTGTTGCGATTTCAATCAGGATTGCATTAAATCTCTATAGGAGTTGTCAATATTGGTTCTTCCTACCCAGGAACAAGGGATGTCTTTCCATTTTATGATATCCCCTTCAATCTCCTTTTTCAGAGAGCTGTTGGTTTCAGAGTAGAGGTCTTTCACCTCCTTTGTTAGATTGATTCCTAGATATTTCAGTTTCTTTGGGTGCTACTGTGAAAAGAACTGATTCTCTAATTTCTCTCTCAATAAGACTCCTGTTTATGTATACAAAGGCTATTGATTTTTGAGCACTGACCTTGTATCCAGCTAATTTACTAAATTTGGTGATTAAATCTAGCAGTCCTTTGGTTGAGTTTGTTTTGTTTTTTTGTTTGTTTGTTTTTTGTTTTGTTTTGTTTTGGTTTATTTTTTGAGACAAAGTCTCACTTTGTAGTTCAGGCTGGCCTTGAGCTCAGCCTCAAACTCACAGCAATCCTCCTGCCTCTGCCTCCCGAGTGCTGGGATTACAGGCATGAGCCACCACACCTGGCACTGTGGTGTGTGGTTCTGATTGCTGCTGAGCTTGAGTCTCCATGCCCAGTATTGTATGTGGTTACCAGGGGATCAAACCCAGGTCTTTGCACTTGCAAAACAGGGGCCAGAACAACTAAGTTAAGTCTCTGGCCCTTTGGTTGAGTTTTTAGGATATTTTTTACAGAATATCAGATCATCAGCAAATAATAACAGTTTAAATTATTTCTTTCCTAGTGGCTCCCAGTTTCAGGGTGAAATGGAACAAAGTTCAAGTTCACAGGAGGTCAAGGAGGTCAAGAAGCTCAGTTCAATTCAGCAGGAAGCCAGGTTTAAACTGGAAGAAAGCACATAAAGTATTGCAAACTGAACAAATCAGGTTCCAGCCTCATAGCCAGAAAGCAGCCAAAAGTTCATGAAACTAAAGGCTTTCTGGGATTATGCACTACTCTGTTAATCTATGACTGCCTACTTTGGACTAATCAACCTGAAACTGAGCTTTATCCAAGCACTCTGTCTACTAGTAACAACAGTAGTAAAAACAACAGTCCTGGAGTGGACTTTTTGTCCTTTCTTCATTTTTTTCTTGATTATTTGTTCTTGTTTTTATGAGTATGAACATTGTTTCTACTGTCTTGTGGTTGTCATTCTTCTATTCTTGTTTTTTTTTTTATTTTTCTGCTCTCTTTCTTTCCTATTTTCATCAGTTTCTCAAAGTTTTCATAATCTATCTTTGTCCTTCAGCCATGCTTCTAATCTATTCCTCTGTTTCTATATCTCATTTAATTTTCTCTCCTAAGGATAAAATTGCCATATTGAGGGTGTATTTATCATATATAATTTTCTGGGTTTTAGATTTTGTTTTTAACCACATACACAAAGATCTACAGTTAAAGGCAGCTTATTCCATAGCTTGCCATTTTCTAGGCAGTGTTAAAGGCTCTTGTTATTGCTTGTTATTGCTGATTATATTACTTTAGCCAAGATGACCCAATTGATCTGATCAGTTGCTCATCCTAGTATACCAAGACAGAAATTGTCTATGGGTCATACACAAGACTATATAGATTATAGCAAAGAACCAGGGACTATGTCAAATAGGCAAGAACTTCTCAACTCTAAATTGAAAAGGTGAGACTCAAAACCTAAAAACCCGCTATAAGTGGAAAAGATATTTCAGAGAAGTATTCATTTCCTAAGTGTTCTTGTTATCATCAGTGAAGCCACCTATGATAAGAAATATACAACCATTAATGCAGGAAATATTTTTTTAAATAGAAAATGATATGATATGTAAGCAAGATGCAAACTCAAGCTTCCAGTGCACCAAAGGCAACCCTTGGGAAAAGTGAGGTGGGACAATTCAAAAGCTACACAATTGGACTTTTTGAAATGCTACAACAAAAGCAACAAAGCAGATGAATGAAGCTCTTAAAAATTCAAATTAAAAATAACTTTTCATGAATGTGTGATATCTAAACTGATGTCAGAAACTAAGCAGGGTCAGGCCTGGTTAGTATTTGTATGGAAGAAAATTTTTCAGATAACACAGACATGTTAACTGAAACACATGGTTAATAATTCAAGAGCAGATACAGGTTTTTAAAAAATAGAAATGCATAGGAAAACGATGTAAACTATGAACACCCAACATAGGAAAGTCATGGAATTCATGAAACAAACTCAAACAGATATTCAGGAGTTTAAAAACTCCATTAAAGTATAAGCAGCACAATGAACTAATATGAGGATAGAATGTCATACACAAAAGATAGGATTGCAGTTAGTGATCATGAAAAGAAAGATTTGTTAAAAACAGCAAAGGAGGGGTGAGGATTTAGCTCAGTGGCTCCAGCACCTGCCTGGTAAGAGCAAAGTCCCAGGTTCAATCCCCAGTAACCACATACAACAATACTGGGTGTGGTGACTCATGCTCACCAGCAATCAGTTCCACATACCATAGTGCCAGGCATGGTGGTCATGCCTGTAATCCCAGCACTCAGGAGGCAAAGAAAGGAGAAGTGAGGGCCGGGGAGTTAGCTCAGTAGTTCCGGCGCCTGTCTTGCAAGCGCAAGGGCCCGGGTTCGATTCCCCGGTAACCATATAACAATACTGGGCATGGAGACCCACACCCAGCAGCAACCAATACTACATACCACAGTGCCGGATGTGGTGGCTCACGCCTGTAATCCCAGCACTCGGGAGGCAGAGGCAGGAGGATTGTGATGTGAGTTGGAGGCTGAGCTCAGGGCCAGCCTAAACCACAAAGCGAGACCCTGTCTCAAAAAAACCTTAAAAAAAAAATTAATTAATTAAAAAAAAAATTATAAAAAAAAAAAAAGAAAGGAGAAGTGAAAATTTGAAACTGGGTTCAGGACCATGCTTCTAATCTACAAAGTGAGACCTTGTCTTTAAAAAAAAACTTTAAAAAAATAGCATAGGATTATGAAAAATCAATCAAGCTGCTAGATAATTCAAAGAGTAGCATAACATTGATAGAGTCAAGGAAAAAAACAGAGTGAATGTTAAAAATATCTATTCACAGACTAATGGCAGAAAAAATTCTTAAGCATGGAAAAAGAAGTCAGCATAAAGAGAAATGAAATATAGAACTCCAATTAGCTGTGATTCAAAACAAATTATACAAAGGCATATACTAGTCAAGATGTCAGAAATTAAACACAAGATCAGAATATTAAAAGCTGTTTGAGAAAAGACACAAATCACCTACAAAGGAAAGCCAGTGGAGTAACAGAAGACTTCCAACACAAACTCTCAAGTCAAGGAGAGATTGGAGTGAAGCATTTCAAACCCTAAAAGAAAATAATCTTAAATCCAGATTGATGAAGCCCAAAAAACTATCTTTTAACATTGAAGAAGAAACAAAGTAATTCTGTAATAGAGAGAACCTGAAGAAATTCATGATCATGGAAAGATCATTACAAAATGTTATGAAAGACATCTTAGAAAGAGATAACAAGGATTACAACTTCATGATCCCCAATAGAGCGAATCCACCAGGTAAGGCAAGTACTTAAAGGGAAACAACAGGAAAATAACATGACAAAAAGATAACTCAAAACATATCAGTCATAACCTTCAATGTAAATGGTTTAAATTCAACCATCAGAAGAAACAGACTGGCAGAATGGACCAAGAAATAAATCAAGGACCATGGATTTAGCTCAAGTGGCACCATGCCTACCTTGGAAGCACAAAGGCCTGAGTTTGATACCTGGTACTGCAAGAAGGAAGGAAAGAAGAAAGGTAGATAGGTGTGTAGGAGGGAGGAAGGAAGGGAGGAAGGGAGGGAAAGAGAGATGGAGGGAGAGAGGAAGGACAAAGAAGGAAGAAGAAGCAGCAAATCCTACAATATGCTGTATACAAGAAACACATTTCATTCAAAAACAAATTCAGATACAAAGTCACAGAATTAAAAACAATGCTTCCTGTGACAGGAACCTAAAACAAAACAAAACAAACAAACAAACAAAACAGTATTCTATTTGTAGATGAAATGGATTTCATACCAAAACTGATTAGGATAAAGAAAGTCACTACAGGTAGTCATCCTTGGTGTCAGGGTGGTATGCGGCCAAGGATTAGGCTCAGAGGCCCAGACCAGAAGGATGAGTGTGCAGAGTCACATGCACACTCCAGGGAATGCTTCAGAGAACACTTCCATCTTTGTTGAGAATTACACAGGCTTAGATAGAACACAGAGTGTAGATGTGGCTACGAGAGCATAGGTGCAATGCGGCTGTAGATAATTAGTGAGGCACAGGTTTTTTACCGATTATGAATAGCTCTTGGACAAGTGAAGGACTCATGACTACAGGAGGAGCAGGAGGCCCTCATGTGACTAGAGGCCAATTTCTATGTAGGGGAGTGAGCACACTCTAACTCCTTTTGGTGTCTCATAGACTGCTAGGAGACTTACATGCAGCAAACTTGACCCAACCAGATTTGAACTTCTTGAACTACATCCTTGTAAAGAGAATGGTGGAAAAGATAGCAAACAACTATAAATATATATGTACCAAATACCAGTGTACCCAACTATACAAAACAAATTTAACAGTTATGAAAAATCAAATAAACCCTATTACTATTGTAATGAGGGACTGCAATAGCTTATTGTTACAGAAAAAAAAATTCTAAATCAGAACTGAACCAAATTTTTCAAGAAATGCACTTAGTAGATTTTGACAAAATATTACACTCCACAAAGTTAGAATACATGTTATTCTCAGCTACATACAGTACATTCTCCAAAATAGAACACATACCACTAATACAACATGATTAAGTAAATTAAAAAGAACTTAAATTATTCCATACAAGTTAACAAAAGCATAGTACAAAGAAATTGGAAATCAATTTCCAATTTCTAATTTCCAACCTTAAGAAATTTATAAAAACATAGAAATTAAATAACACCTTCCTGAACAACCAATATATCACAGATGATATTAAAGAAGAAATTAGACAGTTTCTAATGTTAAATGATAATACCAATGCCATATGCTGGAAATAATAGGACAAAATAAAAGTACTATGAAGGAGATTTATAGTGGTAATTCCTATGTCAGAAAAACAGAATGTTTAACTTCAGTCTTCTAGAAAAAGAAGAAATAGTCAAGTTCAAAGGTAATATGAAGGAGGAAATTATAAAGATCAGAGCAGAATTAACACAATTGAGACTAAGGCAACAATTCAAAGAAGCAATGAATTGAAGAGTTGGTACTTTAAAAGATAAGTGAAATTGACACACTCAGCCAATTTTATCAAATAAAGGAAAGAAAGGTTCAAATCCATGCAATTAGGAATGAAAAGAGTGAAACCATAACAGATCCAGCAGAAATCCAGAGGTTCATCAATAACTACCTTGAGAAGCTGTACTACAACAAAATAAAAAGCATAGTAGAAATGAACACATTCCTAGACACATATGAATTATAAAAGATAAAGAAAGCTGATATAAAAATTCTAAATACCCTATTTGCAATCAGTGAAATTGAAAATGTAATTAGAAACTTAGCAACAAAGAAAAGTTCATGTATTGATAGCTTCACTGCTGAATTCTATAAGAAATTTAGGAAGAGCTAATGCCACTATTTCTCAAACTCTTCAATGAAACTGAAAGGTTTATAATACTTTCAAACTCATTCCTTAAAGGAAACATTACCTTGGTTCCAAAAGCAGAGACGGAATCAACCAAAAAAGAGAACTATAAGCAAATCTCTTTAATGAACATAAATGAAAAACTCCTCAATAAAACATTGGAAAATAGGGCCGGAGATTCAGCTCAGTGGTTCAAGAGCCTGTCTTGCAAGCACAAGGACCTGGGTTCGATTCCCCAGTAGCCACATACAATACTGGGTGTGGAGACTCACGCCCAGCAGCAACCAGTACCACATACCACAGTGCCAGGCGTGGTGGCTCACACCTGTAATCCCAGCACTCGGGAGGCAGAGGCAGGAGGATTGCTGTGATGTGAGTTTGA
Source organism: Petromus typicus (assembly GCA_004026965.1). NCBI lineage: Eukaryota > Metazoa > Chordata > Mammalia > Rodentia > Petromuridae > Petromus > Petromus typicus. The sequence continues at coordinate 5,813 of PVIR01040525.1, read as the reverse complement.
GGCTGAGCTCAGGGCCAGCCTGAACTACAAAGTAAGACCCTGTCTAAAAAAAAAAAAAAAAAAAAAAGCATTGGAAAGTAGAATACAGAGGCTTATCAAGAATATCATACTCTGACCAAGTTAGATTCATCTCAGGGATGCAAGGATGGTTCAACATACATGAATCAATAAATATAAAACACATAGGGGAACAGGTAAAAATGAGAATTAACTCATGTCATATACTGGTATAAATTCTGAATGTTGAACGTGATCATGATATGTATATAAATTTTTTAATAAAGAATTTAATTTAAGGACTAGGGATTTAGCTCAGTGTTTCTGGCACCTGTGTTGCAAGTACAAGGTCCCAGGTTCAATCCCCAGTAACCACATACAACAATGCCAGGCATGATGACTCATGCCCACTAGCAATCAGTACCATGTACCACAGTGATGGATGTGGAGGCTCACACCAGTAATCCCAGCACTCAAGAGGCAGAGACAGGACAGCAGCTGAGTTCAAGACCAGCCTGAACTATAAAGCAAGACCCTGTCTCAAAGAACTAAAAAAAAAAAAAATCAATTTTTTAAAAACACTGTATTAACAAAGTCAAGCTGAATCCTACAAGAAATTTAGGAAGAGCTAATGTCACTATTTCTCAGACTCTTTAATGAAATTGAAAGGGATACAATACTTAGAAATTCATTCCTTAAAGCAAACATTACCTTAGCTCAGAACCCTAAGTCCACGACCTGAGAATGGCATACAATTTAAACAAAAACTGATCACCTCAATAGATGCAGACATAGCATTCAACAGATCCAAAACCCATTAATGACACAAAAACCAAATAGAAAATCAGAATAGACAGTCTTTTTCTCAACCTGATAAAACTGTCTATGAAAATCCAACAGCCAACATCATGCTAAGCAATCAAAAGCTGAAATCTTTTATATTAAAATCAGGAGAAAGACAAGGAAGTCTGCATCTTCACTCCTGTTCAGTATAGTTCTAGAAACATTAGCCACAGCAATTATATAAAAGAAAGAAATAAAAGGACTGTAGATAGAAAAAGAACTAGAGAAAACAATCCAAAACTTTATTTGGGACCAGAAGATATCTAGAATAGCAAAAGCAATTCTAGGCAACATACACAAGGCAAGGTGTATCACAATCCCCAACTTGAAACAATATTGGAAATCTACTCTGATAAAAATGGCATGATACTGGCAATAAACAGCCCCAAAGACCAGAGGAACTATTAGAAGATGCAGAAATGGGCCAGGGAGTTAGCTCAGTGGTTCAGGAGCCTGTCTTGCAAGCGCAAGGACCCAGGTTCGATCCCCAGTAACCACATACTATACTGGGTGTGGAGACTCACCCCAGCAGCAACCAGTACCACATACTACAGTGCCAGGCATGGTGGCTCATGCCTGTAATCCCAGCACTTGGGAGGCAGAGGCAGGAGGATTGCTGTGATGTGAGTTGGAGGCTGAGCTCAGGGTCAGCCTGAACTACAAAAGTGAGACCCTGTCTCAAAAAACCTAAAAAAAAAAAAAAAAGAAGATGCACAAACAACTACAGACATTCTAAACCACTCTATCTTTGACAAGGAGCCAAACACCCTCACTGGAGGGAAAATGGCTCTTTAATAAATATTACTGGAAAAACTGGTTTTCAATCTATCAGAGACATTAAAACTAGACCAACACCTTTTACCATGCACTAAACTGAAATTGAAGTGGATTAAACATCTAAATATAAAACAGAAACACTAAACCTGCTGGAAGATAGGTTAGGTAAAACTCTTGGAGACATTGGCATAGGGAAAGATTTTATGAACACAACATCAGTAGCATGAAAGCTAGCTGATAGAATCAACAACTGGGATCTCATCTTACCAAAAAGCTTCTGTGTGGTAACAAGATTAGCATGCATTTTATTTTCCTTCTGCACAATTTTAAAATCCTTTCAGAAGGTTAATTTTTCCCATTTATTCTAGCACTTTAATATATTTTCTTCTTTCTGTATGAAGTCAAGAAATGCCACTTTTTTACTTAAATGAAACATTTATATAACTTATCTCTGGCATATCCAAATTGCCAAGTAACCATGACCTTGATAACCAACTTGGCTTCTAAAGTATGTACACAGTATATACCATATTGATATGTTTGACAAAGTAATGATTAATATTCAGGGTAGTTGACATAGGATGGTGAAAATTTCATCACACTACTAAAAATGGTACACAACTTTTCTTTTAGATGGTCTCACTTTGTAGTTAGGGCTAGACCCGAGCTCTCTATGTAGCCCAGGCAAGCCTCAAACTCACAGCAATCCTCCTGCCTCTGCTTCCTGAGTGCTGGGATTACAGGTGGGACCCACCTAGCATTGTGATCTGTGGCACTGATTGCTGATGGGTATGCATCTCCACATTGTGGTTATTGGTCATTGTGGTATTTGGTTACTGGAGATCAAACTTGGGACCTTGCACTTACAAGGCAGGGACCAGAACCACTGAGCTAAGTCCATAGACTGAGAGTGGTACACAATTTAAAACATTTAATTTGAGAATTCTCTAAAATATTGTCTGGTCATTGTTGACCTTGAATTCTTATCTTGCAAAGCAAAATAATTCATAAAAAAGATTACTATGTATTTATATATAAGAGGTATGACTGAAGAATATAATGAGTATTTAAATTTTTAAAATAGTATTACACTAAAAGACACTTGGCCACTGACACCCCTCACAGTATTTCACTCAATTTGAACATACTTATCCGATTGTTCTTGCTACTTTATGAAACAGTTCTATAAAATCTCTTTCTACAGTTGCCTTGCCTAGGCTGCCTTGATGTCTTAAATCAATGCAAAACATTTATCATTCCCAATCATTTTTACTTTGGGGATGAGCCAGAACTCTCACGGCATCAGATCAAGTAAATAAGATTGATGAGGACATATAGTAATGTTTTTATAAGCCTGCCTCTCCATTGGATCGCATTCAGCCCTAAAATTTATCATATTTTGTAGCATACTTCGTAAAGACACTCATAAAAGAAGACTTATATAACTGCTTCAGAAAGTGGCAAGAACAATGGGATAAGTGTGCTCAAAAGTAAGCAAAGTAATTTGAGGGGATTAATGCTATGCATCTTTTCCTGTACAAAATGTTTATGACATCTCCTATGTGTATATACATACATATCTCCTATATGTATACACATACATACACAACAGATATTTGGCCTTTACAGTTTTTCCCTGCTTCTAACATTTTAGAAAATAAATTCCCAGGACTGAACATTTGTCCTCTTTTGTTTTTTCTCTTATTGGAAACAAACAGCATGCTTTTTCCTATTCTTTCGGTATTAGTATTCATATACAGCCCTATATTCCCTCAAATCATATCATTATCAATCTAAAAATTAGCTTAATTGTAGGCAAATCACTTATTTTCAAAATGAAGGCAGAAAACTTAGAAATAGGGAATATTTATCATTGACCCAGATGCTGAATAAAATGAGCAAACAGAAATAAAATGACTTGTTTCAATACCCAAAGTATATAAAGATTAAAATAAAGAAGCACTATTGACACTTTTCTTTTTAATGTTATCATAATAGTGAACTAGTAATTGCATACAATTATATGAAAGAAGATATATTTCAAATATAAAGCAAATGTACAACTTATTTCTACAAGAATTTGATCAAAGACATTCATAATAAATATTTAAAAACTCAAATTAGACACTAAGCGTACTATAATATTAGACTTTCTGCTTTGGATTTTATTTACCAGTAATTGAGGTAGAGAAAAATATGCATCTATGGAATCTATTTATATTCCATCTATGCTATTTGTAGGGTTTGTATTGACCTTAATAAATTAAATAGTATGAATACATTACCCCTCAGAATAAAGAATGAAGAAGTCATATAGACATTCTCTGGGAAATCTGTGAACCTGTTTGCTTGAAAGATTTGGCAACAGTCAGGACCATGTCAGTTTGGATGACAGATACCTTAAAATGTTCCAGAGAACACATAGCAGAGTCCATCACTGAAGACAGCAATGGCTTTATATAAACATCTACACCATGCAGAGTTCCTGAGACAGCAGAAAGCAAGTGTAATGGGTAGATAAAGTTTAGCACAGTCAGTTACAGGTTTGAAGTTCTAACCAGACTTAAGGAATGTTAAGCCTAAGCAAATTATTTCATAGTTCTAAGCCTCAACTCCTTTTTTAGAACAATGAGGTTCATGACACCAAACTTGTAAAGATATAGGGTTGACTTATTTGGTGAAGACAGTCATATTTACCTTATTCATTGTACAATTGAACACTCAAGATGGAAATCTTCAGACTACAAATTATGTGTGTACTTGATCAAGTTATCAATGTCAAGTTTATCCAACATGAACATCACCTTCCTTGTAAGGACAAGGTAGGGACTACTGGAGTAACAATCTATAGAAAATTTCTATTGAATATGACATTGCAGTAGTGCCTCGGTTCATTTATTTGTAAAAAACCTGTTTTGCAAACAAGTATTTCACAAAATTTTGTGTTTGTAAACTTTACATCAGGTGACACACACAACCGAGGCAATTTTTGCCACACAAATACAAATGTGGTATCTTTTCCAAAATCATAGACTAAATTAAGTTCATGAACCAAGTACAACTGTATTTGCTTTTATTTTTCCTTTTAATTTTAAAAAGTAAATTACAGCCTTTTCCTTAGGGATTTGGTTACACCAAACAGAAGTCCATGGGATGTGCTAATCTGTGCTACAATGAGGGGGCTTATTAGAATGACTAAGTCAAGTCTTCTTAATAATATCTCCAAACTAAATTGAATATATTAAAAAAAGGAGTGAATACTCCAAAACATTCCTGATGGTCATATGTAAGTACCCAGAAGTCTCAGCTTTTAGAAGAATGTGTCAACACTTTATGCCCAGAACTGTTAGGCCCTTGAAAGGTTTAATGGCTTCTGTCTCAAAATCCGAAAAACATGTTGTGTGTATTTAATCCTGATTCACAAACACACTGATCAAACAACAGCTGAAATATAAGTGCTGAACATTTTATGTTGCTGTTACTTATTTTCCTCTTTGATCACATATTTACTGCATTCCTCTGCCCTAAGAAGGAAAACTGGTAGCTTATTAAAAATGGAAAATCAGAAGCATTAAGTACAACAACAACAAAGGAACAATTATTTATCCACAGCAAAAGTTTTCTGAGAGCTAGTTTAAGCCATTTTAATGTTAATTTCTAATATGTATTTAGCTGTCAATTTTCAAGCAAACCATTCCAGGATGAAGGAGGAGAAACAAAGAGAAAGGCCTCAGAATACTTGGCCAGTTTTCCATAATGAGATTATTCCCTTTTTGTCTGACCTTCCAGTGACCCAGCGCCAGAAATGGGCCTCTGATGAATATGGCATGTCTGAGTTATTCTCATTGCTCCACACAGTTGCATGAGGAAAGGATGAACCAAAAGTCCCCGCCCTCCATTCCCTTTATACAGGTCCTTAGGGCAAGTTCATGACTTATGTATCACTGTACCCTCAGATCCCAGCCAAAGCTACATGTTTGCAGAACCAACTTGAATATGATATGTGTTTTTGAGGGTATCAAACAAAAAGATCCTTGAACTGCCTTATTTACAAAGCATATTGTTTCTGACCAAACTTTGTCAGCTCCACTGATAGTATTAATTCACCCAGAATGCCTACACATACCAAACACATATGCATTTGCTATAATCCATTCCTGTTTATCATCTACTTATTCCCAGATTTATTTCATCAA
>PVIR01040524.1:0-12536 GCA_004026965.1 Petromus typicus | reverse complement strand
CAAACTGGGCTGCTATAAACATGGGTGCACATATGTCACTGTGATATGAGTCTTTTAATTTGAGTGTCTGAGTTTTAAAAGATAAATAAGATTAACATAGTCACTGGCTTCTAACTTAACTTTATTAGAAGAAACAAAATATTAAATGATTTTCAGTGAACTTGATGACTTTAAAATGATTATAGAAAAAGGTGCAGTTAGTTCAGATTTTATCAGCCAGGAATGGATTTTTGGAAAGAAACAGATTGTGTAGTGGACCCTAAAAATGAATAGCAATTATATACTCAGCATGAGTATGCTGTAGTGCTAATATACTTCCATGGAAGTATTTCTTTTAATCTATAGAAGAACTATGAAACTTCACTGTAAATATTTGTGAAACTATTTTCTGATTCCTTCAATTGATGTTAATAATATTATAAATTTCTGTACCACATTATTGGCTACCATTATGAATACTATAGAGTATAGTGTCTTATTCCTGACATTATTCTTCGCTTTATGACTTAAAAAATCTTATCCAAATATCCTTAGGTTTAAGATTTGTAGTCATCATTCTTTTTCTATAGAATTAATTAACTTAAGGAATTTTTTTAATTTCTAATAAAAAACCTTTATTAAACCAAAAATCTGCATAGCACACAATTAAAAAAAATATGTGTAAGACTGAATGGACTGTAGTACACTGACAGAGTTTTACAACTATAATCACAATCAAACTAGGGTCATTTTTGCCATCCAATCAAATCACTCTACCGACTAAATGTCAACCCTCAACTCCTCCTCCTGATAAATCTAGATAACCCAGTAACTAGAAGGAAATCTGTATTTTTGCTCCTAGTTTCAGAACTTCAGTCCATGACCATCCAGATCCATCATTTCAGGCCTATGAAAAGGGGGAAACCTCATACTAGGGGGAAACCCATTTATTTCATTGTAGCCAGAAAGTAAAGAAATGGACAAGAAATGAAGGCGCTGAGGACACTAAGTGGTCCCCCAGGATCATACCTCTATGATCCCTTCCCAACAAGAGGCTATGCCTCTTTACATCACCTCCCACCAATGACATCAAAGTATAATGTACTGATGAAACACTACTCTGATAAAGTTAAAATTGTTGAGTTGTAAACATTTATCTTGAGCTCGTTTCTAAAGATTCCTGCTTTAGGGATCAATCCTTCAATACACAATTCATATTTAAATCCTAACAAAAGGATAAAGACAGTAATGCAGATTTGAATTACTTTACTGTCCCAAGGTAAGTGGGGCAAACAGTACCGCAGAATAAGTAAATATTAACTAAATGCCTTTAATGACACTGTACATTAACAAATCTCTATAGACTACAAAGTGTATGGGTGATTGAATACCACCTAGAGTTGTGGACCCCGTAAAACAAACCCAAGTCACAAACAGACTAAACTATAAAATGCATGACAGTTTTTGTGCTTACGTTATTTTTCACAATATTTTATTTTCCATAGCTTGCTATGGCTTGTATCTAAATGTCCTTCCCAAGCCCCTGGGACACAGGTGGAGCTTTCTCAGAGGTGGCTGGATCTAGAGTGTGTGATTTTGGGCCTCATTCACACTGCAGTTCTAGGAGGGAGAGCATCAGGATTAAGGGTGTGAAGGCTGCCTGCCTTGAGTATCAAGATAAGACATAAGGGACAGGAAGAGCCGCTATCTTCCAGGCCTGGCTCTCACCTTCTTCCTTGCCATGGACAACTTCTCTCCGATGACCCTCTGCCAGGCCACACTGCCTTAGAGCCAGCCAGCCATGAGCTGAAACCTCTACAGACTATGAGCTTAATAAACCCTTCCTTCTTTAATTTTAGGTCTGAGGTATTTTGTCACAGTAATGAGTAAGTAAGTAAGATAAAGATCATGTATGTGGCAAGTATTATTGCTTTTATTCTTCTCATTTTGCGTAGCTATTTCACTGTATGGACATATATTTTCCCCAGTTGTTAGATGTTTGGTTGTTCTCACATATATCTGAGAGTGTGTATTTTCATTTTTGAAGGGATAGGTTACTGGGAGTGGTACTTATTGTGTAGTCTTGTGGAAAATTTACATCTAAAATTCTAAGAATGTGTCAACTATTTTTATTGAATGCCATTTCATTTTATTTTTACATATTGTTATGTGAGTTTATCATACTCCACTGGGGTCTGTTTCCTATTTATTATAATTATTTAATTGACTATGATGCAATACATTAACCTTTTAAATTTTATATTGTTTTATATTTATGTATATATTTTTTAAGACAGGGTCTCACTTTTGCAGTTCAGGCTGACCCTGAGCTCAGCCTCGAACTTACAGCAATCCTCCTGCCTCTGCCTCCTGAGTGCTGGGATTAGAGACATGAGCCACCATGCCTGGCACTATGGTATGTGGTTCTAATTGCTGGTGAGAGTGAGTCTCCACACCCAGCATTGTTGTATGTGGTTAACGGGGATTGAACCAGGGCCCTTGCACTTGCAAGGAAGTACTGGACCAGTGAGATGAGTCCCTGGTCCTAAAATTTATATTCTTATAATTTGAAGTTAGGCGTTTTTCTGTGCTAAATGAACAATTCACCCCTCTTGATGAAACCTCTATTCACCTTTTTCTTATTTAAAGTGAGCCATTTAACTTCAGTTATAGATTTATAAGCTTATAAATTAACACATATTTATCAGGTTTGAGAGCATTTTCTGATGAAAAATAACATAGTGTAAAGGTTATATATAGTAGTTTGGGCAAAAATATTTTAGATTTGACCCCCAAAGCACATACATGCAACAGAAACAAAAATAGACAGATGAGATTACAACACAGTGTGATGAAATATCAACTTATTCTTGTTCAGGTAGCACTAGGGAGACAGAAATGCAAAGCATAAAACATTTTTCAAAGGTCATTTAGGTGAGGCAATAAATTAATAAAATTATAATGAAATGTAATAATTATTTCAGGATCTACAAGTCAGATACTGTTTTAAGCTTTCCACATGTGGGGTCTTTACTTACTAATAACTCTGTGAGGTAGGTATCATCATTTGACCCTCTCATATATTATGAATCTTTGGTACATCACTGTTCAATCACATTAAATGATTGATATTTATCAATATTATAATTGTGACATATTTATATTTCATAAAAATCATAAGATCAATTTTGGGAAATTTGATTTGAGAATATAGACCTTTAACTCAAATTGAGGTTGTTGAGTGTTTCAAAAATCAGGGAGAGACAGTAAAGGGTAGAATGTTTGCTGTAGAGAGCTGAGTCTTACCACACTCTGAAATGTGATCAGAAGTATACAACAAACAACACTGGGCTGCGCTGGCTAAGAGAAGCCTGTTCAAGAGTCTTGGAAAAAATGATACCGTAAAAATGTGACTGGTCTTTTTCACAATATTTATATTTGTCTGGAGGGAAAAGAGTTCTTTAACAGGATGTACAAAAAAGGAAATTTTGAAAAATAATATAAATATGTTGAGAGAGAAATAAAAAGAATTGCCTAAATACACAAATAAAACAGAGCAAGCTGTCAGATGAACTAAAAAATAAAAACCAGAATTCATATATTTAGAACTGTGAATGACTTCAGTTGCTAAAAGGTCAAGAGAATTACAATATAAATGCAGAAACAAGGAAACATCTTCAAAAAAACCTTGAAAAACAATATGATGTCTAGAACAGAAATTTAAGTGTTTCCTTCCAGTAAGAACACTCAGAATGTTATTGTTTTGAAACATGAAAGCATTTTGAAGAGAGCCTCAGTTCATGAGTAATCCATAAGGTTTCTGACATGAGCAGAAGCTGGCAAATTAATCAGCCAAGGATTGACTTGGAATTAAGAAATGGCACAAACAGTATTTACTTTCAATGTTAGTTTTAGTTTTAATAGGCTGGAAGTTTCATAGATGTTTAAGTGCAGCTAATGATGGCAGTAAACAGAATCTTTCTGCATTATGATTTAAATAGGGAAGATTCAATTTAAGAAATGGTGCTGAGCTTGTCACATTTTGACTATGACATGTTCTTTTAAGATTATAAGCATGTAAGGAGATTTAAAAATATAAATAAAGAGAAAATAGGAGATAAAAAGGAAAACAAGGAGAAAGAATTTTTTTAAAAAGTCAGATCTTTATTAGTACATTATATAAGCACATCATAGTCGCTTTTCAGTATTGAGAATTTGTACCAGTATACATGATAGGACTTAGTTCTTATTTTTTTCCATTCATCAATACAACCAATAACCTCCCATCACCTATATACTTGGGCTTTTCCTTTTTTATTACCATCACATAATTTTTTCCCTCTTTACATAGCCCTACACCTAATTCCTTTTAAATATTTTCTATTTCACAAAATCTACTATATATTTTGGAAATCATTTACATCTTTATTTTCTCATAACAGAGAAAAAGTATTATATTTACACATCTGTGACCTATTTATTTCACTTATGAGGATGTCCTCAAGGTACATCCATTCAAGTATGAATGACTCAATCTTATCACTTTTTATGGCAGAATAATACTAATTCAATAAAAGAACCACATCTTCTTTATTTAGTCTCCTGTTGTTGAACATGTTTGTTGTTTCCAAGATTTAGCAATCAAAAACTGAGCTGCTATAAACAGGGGTGCACATATGCTGCTGTGATATGAATCTTTCTGTTCTTTTGTGTATATATCTAGCAGGGTGATGGCTGGGTCAAATGCAACTTCCAATCCTAGCTTTTTGAGAAATCTTCACACTGATTTCCACAAAGGTTGTATGAGTCTACAGTCTCACCAACTGTGGAGAAGTGTCCCTTTTTCTCCACAGCCTCACCAACATTTGTCGCTGGCTAATTCTGTGATAGCAGCCATTCTTGTGGAGTGAGATCAAATCTCAGTGTTGTTTTCATTTGCATCTTTCAAATAACCAATGATGTGGAGCATTTCTTTATATACTTCTTAGCTGCTCTTACTTCTTCCTCTGAAAAGTATCTGTTCAATTCAGATACCCATTTTTAAATTTGGGTGAGCTGATTTTTAAAGCTCTTTATATATTCTAGATAGTAGTCCTTTGTTTGAGAAACAGCTGGTAAACATTCTTTCTCATATTGTTGGTTGCCTTTTCACTCTGTTGGTGATTTCTTTTGCTGTGAAGAAGCTTATTAATAGAAAGATACCACTTGTTGATTTCTTCTGCCAATTCCTTGCTGTAAAGGTTTTGTTCAGGAGCCCAAGCCAAAGTCTTCAAGAGTTTTTCCTAACCTGTTATGCAGCAGGTTTACTGTGTGTATTTTAATATTTAGGTCTCTACTTCATTTTGATTTTAGCTTGGTACACAATGAAAGCTATAGGTCTACCTTTAGTCTTTGGCAAGTTAAAGCCCAGTTTTTCCAGCACCATTTGTTAAAGAGGCTATCTTTCATCCATTGAGGATTTTTGGCTCCTTTGTCAAAGAAGAAGTAACTCAGTGTATCTTGAATTGCTTCTGGATCTTCTAATCTATTCCACTGATCCTCAGGTCTGTTACTTTTCCAGTAACATGCAGTTTTTATCACAGTGGCTTTATAGTATGGTTTCAGGTTGGGGATCATAATACCCCCCAGTGTGTGTTTATCTCAGTTGATGCAGGAAAAGCATTTGACATAATACAACACCCATTCATGTTCAGAACCCTACAGAAAACTGCAATAGATTGACTCTATCTCAAGCTAATAAAAACTATGTATGAGAAACCATCAGTAAGCATCATACTAAATGGTCAAAAACTGAAACTACTCACCGTAAGATCAGGAACAAGACAAGGATGTCCACTTTCAGCACTTCTGTTCAGTGTAGTTCTGCAAATATTAATTATAGCAATTAAGAAAGAGAAAGCAATAAAAGAAATAAAGATAGGAAAAGAAGAAGTTAAATTGTCATTATTTGCTGATGACATGATATTCTATCCAGAGGATCCTAACAACTCAACTAAAAAACTGCTGAACCTAAATGACAAATTTAGTAGCATAGCTGGATACAAGGTCAATGCTAAACATCAATAGTTTTTGTATGCACAAATAGCAGACCCACTGAAACAAAACTTGGGGACTCAGTCCCTTTCACAATAGCACCCCAAAAATGAAATTTCTAGGAATCAATCTAACAAAGAAAGAGAAAGACCTCTATTCTGAAAACTAAAGAATTCTGGAAAAGGAGATAGATGATATCAAAATTGAAAATACATACTTTGCTCCTGGGTAGGAAAAACCAATATCAAAATGGCTATACTCCCACAAATACTATATAAATTCAATGAAATCCTGCTTAGAATCCTAACAGCAGATTTCACAGATTTAGAGAAAAAATTTAAACATTCATGAGTTTCTTGGGAGAGGAACACAAATGCAAACCTACTGTCTTCTTAGCACTGTAGCATGGATTTTGTGTGAGTTCACTATGCCTGTCATAACAAATGTTGTAGACAGTTGGCTTAAACAATAGAAATTTACTTTGACAAATCTTTGGAAACTAGAATTTCAAGAGGAGGGTCTTAGCAGGGCTGATTTCATTCTGATTCCTCTCTTCCTGCCATGTTGGAGTCTTTTTCTTTGTTTTCATGTGGGCTTTGCTTTGTATGTACATCCTGATGTTTCCTTATTTGTCAAGGCACTCTCTTCTTACAGAGACACTGTTTAAATGGCACTAGCCCCACCCTTTAATTTAATTGCTTGTATGAAGACCGTCTTTCACTATGGTCACATGTTGAGTTAGTGGGACTGGAGGTTTCAACTTCTGCACTTGGGGAGTAATTCAGCTCATGACAAAGCTATCATCTTAGCATGGCTAGCACTTTTGATTCCAATCTCATTATGGGTGAAACCAGGATCATCAGACATTTCCCCCAAACAATTACTTTTTCATTATTTTACTACTCTGTTCTGTAGAAAGAAGTTATTCTATGAAATTTCACAGTAAATAGTAGGAATTTATGGTACCACCTTCAGATCTTTAAAGAAGAGTACCCATATAAATTGTGTGTAATTTTCCACTGAAGTTCTGTCTCATTTTAATTGATATTTTTATGTCTTAATTCACGTCTTTGATTCAGGTCACTTATTTAATTGATAAGTATGGATTTGTGGATATTTCTTTTAGAGACTGGTTTCTGTCATATGTCTTTCATGTAATTGTTTTGTTCTCTAAGTCAAGTTGGCTTACAGAATGTGCCATATCTCTCTTCTCTGATCACTTTTCAGTTGGATTTTGATTAGCTGTCTCGACAAGAAAAATACACGAGAGCCCACGCTGGAGGAGCACCCAGGGACTGAGTTTAGCAGTGGGTGGCTCAGGAAACAGCGATGCACCACCGAATCTGCGCCAGGGTTGGAGTTTACTGGCCTCCAGGCCCAGACCAGAAGAGCACCGAGGGACTGAGTTTAGCAGTGGGTGGCTCGGGAAGTGGTGACTGTGCCACTGAATCTACGTCATTGAATCTGACCAGGGTTGGAGCTTACTGACCTACAGGCCCATGCAGGAAGAGTGCCCAGAGACGGAGGTTAGCAGATCAGAGTATGACTTTGTCCACGGCAACTGCAGAAGCACATCCAGTCACCTCGTATTGGTGAGTAGGTGGGCCTGTTGGAACATCAGCCCCTACCATTGCAGCTTCACAGGGCCTACAGCCTACTAGCCTCCAGGCTGACTGCACAAGTGAGTCCAAAGACTGTATTGGTGAGCAGATGGGACCACTGGAACATCAGGCAGCGCCATTGTAGCAGTTGAGGAGCCAGAGCCCTTCTGCCTCTAAAGCAGAAAGGAGAAGGTGTTCTGACTGTATTGATTGAGTGCCTCAAATGGTGTGCCAGATTATGGGTTTTTCTTTAGGCCCCAATATAGACTACGAAGAACAACCCAGGAAACACTGCTATTTTAAGGTTCCTAACTATTAGGAGGAAAGTGACTTACAACAAACAGCACCAGAAAACAGGGCAGGTCAGAGATGAGGAAACACTCAAAGTCTCAGATACAAAGATCCTCACCTCAAGATAAAACAGGGGGAAGGGAAATAGAGAAGTGTAAAGCCCAGTCTCCAGGATCCTCAGAAATGGTAACCAAAGCAGATCTAGTAAAATGGAAATCAGAACTAATCTCTGAGATGAAAGCAGATATATTTGACATTGTCAACATGATGGTTAATAAAGCTAAAGAGGAAATTATGGAGTTGATAGAATCCAAGATAGGAAAGGCAATGGAACCTCTTAAACACCTACAAGCAGAAGTTCAGAAAATTAAGAAAGAAAATGAAAGTTTGCAGAATGGAATGAATTTGGCAGAAGACCAAATTTCAGACCTAGATCCTCAGACAGGATCTCAACCAAGGAACTGGAAAGGCATAATCTATGGAAAAAAGCAAGCAATAATGAAAAGTCAATGCAACAGCTCCTAGATTATTCAAAAAAGAATAACATACGATTGATTGGAGTCACTGAGGAAGCAGGAGACAATGCTAAAGACATCAAAAAGCTATTCACACAGATAATGGCAGAAAACTTCACAGAAAAAGGTAAAGAATTGGACATACAAATATATGAAGCATACAGAACACCATACGCCCTTGACATGAAAACATCTACACCTAGGCATATAATCATAAAGGTCCCAGATATCAAAAAAAAAGAATGAAATATTGAAAGCAGCCAGAGAAAAGAAAACAGTTACATTCCAAGGGAAGCCTGTCAGGATCACAGCGGATTTCTCAACTCAAACACTCAATGCAAGAAGAGCCTGGAGTGAAGTCTTCCAAGCCCTAAAGGAAAACAACTTCCAACTCAGACTCATGTATCCTGCAAAACTATCCTTCAAAACTGAAATAAAATACCTTCATGACAAAGAACACCTGAAAAACTTCACATATATGAAATCTGTGCTCCAATACATTCTAAAGAATATCTTGGAGAAAAATAAGGAAAGTTACAAATCCATGAGACCTAATTGAGTCAACCCATGGGACCAAATCAGAAACTTATGGGGAAAGGGCAAAAGTAGAATAACACAGCCAAGAACAGGAAAACATGGCAGCACTAAATTTACCTACATCAGTCTTAACCATTACTGTCAATGGACTCAACGCGCCAAGTAAGAGATACAGACTGGTAGAGTGGATCAAAAAGCAAGATCCTACAATCTGCTGCATACAAGAAACACACCTAATTCAGAAAGAAACCCATGGACTAAAAGTAAAGGGATGGAAAACAATACTCCATGTGACAGGAAACAGCAAGAGAGCAGGAGTGGTGATTTTATTTCAAGACAAAATAACTTCAAGCCAAAACTGATAAAGAGAGATAAAGATGGACACTATCTTTTAGTTCAGGGGAAAATCCAAGAGACAGAAATCACAATCTTAAATATCTATGCTCCAAATTCTAATGCACCCAACTATATAAAACAAATATTAATGGACTTGAAAAACCAGATAAACTCCAAGACAATCATAGTAGGGGACATCAATACCCCACTGTCACAAGACAGATTGACTTGTCAAAAAGTCACTATGGAAATTCTTGAGTTCAACCAGACTACCAGACTTAGTAGATGCCTACAGAGTAATTCACCCCACAAAGTCAGAATTTACATTCTCCTCAGCTGCTCATTCATCATTCTCCATAATACACCAGTGCTTGTTCATAGAACAGGTTTAAGCAAATATAAAGGGAATGAAATTATCCCTTGTATACTGTTGGACCATAGTGCCCTGAAATTGGAGCTGAATAGCAAAGGAAAGCCCAGGATCTTCACAAACACATGGAAACTGAACAACACTCTGCTCATCAACCAATGGGTCACAGAAAAAATTAGAAAAAAGATTGAGCAGTTCTTACAACTAAACGATAACTCCAGTACAACATATAGAAATTTATGGGACACAATGAAAGTAGTTCTACGAGGAAAATTCATAGCAGTGAAAGCCTAAATCCGAAAATGGAGCAAGCTCAAATAAACAATTTAATGCTGAACCTCAAGTGACTAGAAAGAGAGGAGCAAAACAAACCCAAAGCTCGCACTAGGCAAGAAATTATAAGGATCAGGGCAGAAATTAATGCAGTAGAAACCAAGAGAATGGTTCAAAAAATCAATGAATCCAAAAGTTGGTTCTTTGAGAGGATAAACAAAATTGATAGACCCTTAGCCAACCTCATTAAACAAAGGAAGGAAAAGGCCCATATCTATGCTATTAGGAATGAGAACGGAGAAATTACTACTGACCCAGAGGTAGTCCAGAGGATAATAAACACCTACTTTGAAAATTTGTACTTCAATAAAATGGAAAATGTAGAAGAAATGGATAGATTTCTAGACACATATGAACTCCCAAAGCTGAATAAAGAAGATATAGAAATGTTAAATGCCCCAATCACAATCTGTGAAATTGAAAATGTAATTAAAAACTTGCCAACAAACAACAGCCCCGGACCTGATTGTTTTACTGCTTAATTGTATAAAACTTTTAAAGAAGAGTTAGTGCCTCTACTTCTGAAACTCTTCAATGAAATTTAAAGGGAAGCAGTACTCCAAAACTCATTCCTGGAAGCAACCATTACCCTGATTCCAAAAGCAGAGAAAGACCCAACCAAAAAAAAGAACTACAGGCCAATATCTCTAATGAATATCGATGCCAAAATCCTCAATAAGATCCTGGCAAACAGAATACAGAGAATTATCAAAAAGATTATACACCCTGACCAAGTTGAATTCATCCCAGGGATGCAAGGATGGTTCAACATACGTAAATCAATCAATGTTATACACTATATTAACAGGCTTAAGGACAAAAATGATATGGTCATCTCAATTGATGCAGAAAAAGCATTTGACAAAATACAACACCCATTTATGTTCTAAACTCTAAAGAAGATCAGAATAGATGGTCTGTATCTCAAACTAATAAAAGCTATCTATGAGAAACCTTCAGCCAGTATCATACTAAATGGTCAAAAATTGAAACCTTTCACACTAAGATCAGGAACAAGACAAGGGTGTCCTCTCTCACCACTTCTGTTCAATATAGTTCTGGAAATATTAGCCATAACAATTAGGCAAGAGAAAGAAATAAAAGGAATAAAGATTGGAAAAGAAGAATTTAAATTGTCATTATTTGCTGACGACATGATACTCTATCTAGAGGATCCTAAAAATTCTATTAAAAAATTGCTGGACCTATTGTAACAAAAAAGTAAGGAAACAAATTTTATGTATTTGTGGGGGTGGCAGGGTGGGTAGGGCTCTGGGAAAAAATGAGATTTAAGTTGTGTCTTATACTGGTACAAATCCCCATTATGGAGTGCAATAATGATGTGTATATTTAATGTACCAATAAAGATTAAAAAAAAAACAAACAAAAAACAACTGCTGGACCTAATCGCCAATTTTAGCTGCGTAGCTGGTTACAAGGTCAACGTTCAAAAATCAGTAGCCTTCATATACACAAACAGCGGACCCTCTGAGATAGAAATTGGAGAGTCAGTCCTTTTCACAATAACACCCCAATGAATCATTTCTACTTAAATGGACATACCTTGAGGATATCCTCATAAGTGAAATAAATAGGGCACAGATCAGTACGTATAGTATCTTTTCTCTAGTATGAGAAAATAAAGATGTAAATCAGTCCTAGAATTGTATGTTATATTTTGTGAAATAGAAAATGCTCAGTGTGAAGTAGGAGGACGGGGGGAAAATGATGAAATTGTAACAAAAAGTAAGAAAAGAAATTTTATGTATATGGGGGGGTGGTAGGGTGGGTAGGGCTATGAGAAAAAATGAGAATTAAGTTATGTCTTATTCTGGTACAAATCCCCATTATGGAGTGCAATCGTGATGCATATATGTAATGTACCAATGAAGATTAAAAAATTACAAAAAAAAAAAAGAAAATCACACGAATGCTCTTGTGTATTTTTATTGATTTCATTGGAGACAAATAACTTTAGACAGGTCTGTATTGGCTATGCTAAATTGAGTCCTCTTGTTAAAGCAGTGATTCCTCTTTGAAACAGTACCACCTGTTTATTGTAAGTAAACAGTTTGTTGGATGATCTTTTGAGAATAACTTCCAACTGGGGCTGTAGGATTCATTATAATTTTTTGTAAGATTTCAAAGTGACATTTCTCCCCAGTTCTATCACTTATTTAAATTGGCACTTGTTTCTAAAGCCCAATCCTAGAGTTTTTCCTATTGTTATCAATAACATTTAATATTTTTTTTGTGTGTGTTTGTTTAGTGGTGTGAAATGCAGCTATTTTCACTGTTTTGATGCTAAAAATTCCTCAAAGTTGGATCAGAGGAGCCTTTTTTTTTTTTTTTTTAAACCAGCTGGTGTTCTTTTGGCAAATTGTGTTATTTTTTTAACTTTAGTCTTTCTGACACAGATGCTTTTTAAAGTACTTTGGAGTGTACCCTCCTATGGTAACACACAGGTTACAAAGAGTAGTGTTCTGTCTTCTCATTCAAGTAAAATTGTAGTTTATCTAAGTATCCGCTATTTCTGCTTCC
>PVIR01040523.1:0-13439 GCA_004026965.1 Petromus typicus | reverse complement strand
TATATTTTAAATTTTATTAGTGATAAAGACACATTGCCAGTAAGCACCCTCACAATACTCCCTCGCTTGAAACACTTATGCCATCATTTATGACACTTTCGGAGGTAAATGTGGAAGTCCTTTTTCCTGAGTGTCTTTATAAAGTGTGATTAAAACCACAATGAATGGTGCTGCTGAGTGTCACCCAACAGAAAGTCAGCTCATAGCAACATGAGGAGGTGTCCCCATGCACGTTGTTTATCAGATCTGGCATTGAGTGACTTCTGACTCTTTCCTGAAGTCCATGTTCCAAATGACCATGCAAGGTAAACACTTTGAAGCAATCCAGGACACTGAGAGACACATGACAGTGAGACAGTCTTTGGATCAGATTTCATAATGGAAGGGATTCTAATTCTGTAAATAAATGCCATCACCAATGAAGAAATGATAGTGTGTATGTGTGTGTGTGTGTGTGTGTGTGTATCATATATCTTACAATAAACATTCCTAAAATCAGCTTTTGACCTAAATCTGAGGTAACTATTCTTTGCAAAATCAGATTTCTAAGCTTACCTTTCCCTTTCATGCTTACTCCCTGGTAGAAGCTTTAATGATCAAGAGAAATCAGACCTGTGATCCCAGCTCTCCTCGAGGAGGCTGAGGTAGAGATGATCATCTGTTTCATCCCAGCCTGGACAAATGAACAATTCAGTGAGATTCTATCTCAAAAGAAAAATTAAGGGGCCAGGGATTTGGCTCAGTGGTCCCAGCGTCTGTCTTGCAAGCACAAGGGCCCAGGTTAGATCCCCAAGTAACCACATACCATCCGGTGTGTGGAGACTCACGGCCAGCAGCAATCAGTACCACATATCACAGTGCCGGCCGTGGTGGCTCACACCTGTAATCCCAGCACTCGGGAGGCAGAGGCAGGAGGATTGCTGTGATGTGAGTTTGAGGCTGAGCTCAGGGTCAGCCTGAACTACAAAGCAAGACCCTGTCTCAAAAAAAAAAAAAAAAAAAAAAAAAAAAAAAAAAAAAAAAAAAAAAAAAAAAAAAAAAAAAAAAAAAAAAAAAAAAAAAAAGAAAAATTAAGAAAAGGACTGGAGATGTATCTCTACACCAGAAGGGCCCTGGTTCAATCCCCAGTACTGAGGTCTTTTTCAGGGAGAACATTTGCCTAATATGTATAAGATCCTGAGTTTTAAACCTAGAACTTAAAAAAAAAAAAGGCAATTTTTATCCAAGAAAAAGCAAAAATTTGATTAAAGCTCTAGTTTTAAAACTAAAAAGTAAAGCATACGTCAGAAACTGCTCTGGCAATGTCAAATGTATGCTCAGGAAGCCTACATTTTTTTTTTTTTTTTGAGACAGGGTCTCGCTTTGTGGTTCAGGCTGGCCCTGAGCTGAGCCTCAAACTCACATCACAGCAATCCTCCTGCCTCTGCCTCCCGAGTGCTGGGATTACAGGCGTGAGCCACTACGCCCGGCACTGTGGTATATGGTGCTGATTGCTGCTGAGCTTGAGTCCCCACCCCCCACCCCCGTATTGTACGTGGTTACCAAGGGATCGAACCTGGGTCCTTGCGCTTGCAAGACAGGTGCTGGAACCACCGAGCTAAATCCCCAGCCCTATTCTTCGGATTCATGAGACAGCATACTGCTACATATCCCAGACTAACCTTGGACTGCAGCCCACACTGCTCTCCAACTCATGATTCTCCTGCCTCTCCCAGCCAAATGCTGACATTACAGGCCTGTGCCACCACACCCTGCAAAATTATCCAGTTTTAAAATGAGAAAAATTGGTTTAAATAAGCTAGCGGAGTGAGCACAATTGCTTATCTAATATGTGACAGATCGTGGACAGGAAGTCAAGCACAGTGTAAACTGACAGCTAGGTCTCATCCCATACCTGTCACGAATGATCGAACATGCTGATTATGCTATTTCATCCTACAAATACAAATTTAGAGCAGCACAGACATAGAAATTACCTACTAACTTCCTGTCACTTTTTACTTTTTCTTTTTGCTTTAAACTCTTGGACGTGCCATACACGGTCTTTCAATTATTTTGATACATCTTCTTCCTGTGGTGATTTAGCCAAAATAAAAGTTTCATAAGTGTCTGGCCATCTTGATATACACTTGCACATGACCTCACATCTTTCAGCAACAAAACACTTAAGAGTGAAGACCTGACACCACAGAACTAGGTGCAAGGAGGATCTGCTCCAGATATTTGTTTCTCTAAAGTAAAGGCACCTGATTGATTAAGAAAACCACCCCGGGCCAAGGACTTAGCTCAGTGGTGCCATGCCTCCCTTGCAAGCCACAGGCAGGAGTTTGATTTCTCCCCCCCCCCACCCCCGCAAAATACAAAAGAAAGAAAAAGAAAACCACCCTTATAATTCAGGATGTTTTTTACTTTAAACTGCTAATTAGGTCCTGCGCAGAAAGGTTACAGCCCCAGCTCCTATCAGGAAGTCAGAAGTTTCCAACAGCTTGGCCCCTTCCCATTGGTGCTCTCCAAGCCCCTTCCCATTGGTGCTCTCCATGCGCCTTCCCTTTAGTGCTCTCAAAGCGCGTTCCCATTGGTGCTCTCCATGCGCCTTCCCATTGGTGTTCTCAAGTGCGATGTCAGGCCAGGGCAGGCTGCACTTTACTTGAACCCAGGTACTTTGCTCTTTGGCTTCCTTCTTTTTCTGATTATTTTCCTCCATGGGTCTCAGGAAGCTATCTCAACCCATAGAACATGCTCAATATGCACGCTGCTTCCCCTGGCAAATAACCTGCCTTTAACTTGCTTGTTTACAGCAATGCTCTCAGAATGCTGGCTACACTGTCCTCTTCCAGGCTTGCATGGTGACATTTTATTTAAAACGTAGTGTGTTTTATGTTGCCCAGAAAGGGCCTTAACTCATGATCTTCCTGCCTCAGCTTCAGGAGTAGAGCTGGAATTATAGAAATGCATATTCAGTTCCTATTACTTCTTAATAATTAGACATTTTTAAGACAGGCAATCTTTTCACCTCAGTCTCTCGAGAGCTGAGATTAAGTGTTTGCCATCATATCCAGCACAATAATGATAAACTTTTTTTTTTTTTAGGTTTTTTTTTAAGACAGGGTCTCGTTTTGTGGTTCAGGCTGGTCCTGAGCTGAGCCTCAAACTCACATCACAGCAATCCTCCTGCTTCTGCCTCCTGAGTGCTGGGATTACAGGCATGAGCCACCACACCCGGCACTGTGCTCTGTGGTACTGGTTGCTGCTGGGGTGAGTCTCCACGCTCAGTGTGGTATGTGGTTACCGGGGATCGAACCTGGGTCCTTGCGCTTACAAGACAGGCGCCAGAACCACTGAGCTAACTCCCCGGCCCAATAATGATAAACTTTTAAACTACTCTTCTATCTCTGATGGGAAATAGGCCAGGAAAGGATATGGACTTATACTCAAATCCAATCAACTACAGCTTACTGAAAATTCTGCTAAAGCTCTTATCTGCCTGAAAAAAATTAGACATTTAAAAAGTTTAGATGTTAAAATCAATCCCATTCCATTTTAAGGGAGAGCTTCGAGTCTGGCTAGGGCAAGTGAACCGTGTGCCTGTCTCCTGAGCCTAAAGGCTGAGACTCTGTCTCCCTGCAAACTTGGAGACCCTTAGGGGCTTGAGCACACTCGCTCCCATACGTTGAACCTTGTCAGTGGCCTCCTTGACAGCCCCACCCCTCTCGTCTCTCACCCATGGCCTCACTTTCCCCCATAGCTCATGCCATATAGACCCCATGCCCCTGCTCACAAAATTCTCTTATTGGGCAAAACCCTAGGTCAAACCTATAGACCCTCCCTTCCTCTTAGCCTTCACCCCGCCCTGTGACCTTTTGCTATATATGTAACACAAGCCTGAATAAATCAGAAGTTCCAGAAACATTCCCCAGGTTCTGTGCTTGACTCTGCGCCTCACCCTCTCCGGCTGGGAAAACCTCACATAGACAACAACCAACACCATTTCCTAAGCATCACAATTCTTTGTGCCTAGGTCTTAAAACTCCCCGAGCCCTATCAAGATGAATTATTTGAGTTTAATCGATAGGCTGGATGCGCAGCTCACAAATGTAACCCCAACTACTCTAGAGACTGAGGCAAGAGGAGTGAAAGTTTAATAAAGGTCAGGCTGGGCAACTTAGCAAGACCTTGTCTCCAAATTTAATAGAAAGTGGGTGAGGTGGGGTTGGGATGTAGCTCAGCAACACCTAGACTGCCTGTCCAACATAAGTTCCTAAATTCAATTCCTGGAAGAAAAAAATAGGGTGGGGTGGAGATACAGTTCAGTGCAGAGCACTTGCCTAGCATCCAGGAAGCCCTGGGTTCCATCTCCAGTATCATACCCATATTTGAAAAAGGAACCAAAGAGCCACACCATTCAAGTTATAAATTTCTGGGCTAGGGATCTAGCTCAGTGGTTCCGGCACCTGCCTTGCAAGCAAGGATCTTGAGCTGGATCCCCGGTAACCACATACCACAATGCCAGGTGGGGTAGCTATTGCCTGTAATCCCAGCACTTGGGAGGCTATGAGTTTGAGGCTAGCCTGGGATACATTGTGAGCTCAGGGCCAGCCTGAACTACAAAGCGAGATCCTGTCTCAAAAAATAAAATAAAATAAAGTTACAAATTTCTTATAATATCCTTCATATTAGAGTTACAGTATAGCTATTATTTCTTATAGGAGTACCTACACTTTAAAAAAAAACTAGCTGTGATATTCTTGTATTTTTAGACTTGGGCATAGTTGCACATGCCTATTATCTGAACACTTGGGAGACTGATGCAGGAGGATGGTGGTGAGTCTGGGGACAGCCTGGATTACACAGTGAGACTTTGTCTCAACCCCTCTCCTCAAAAAAAAAAAAAAAAAAAGATACTTTAAAAAGAACATAGTTTGAAGACAACTTCAGAGTACATACTTCTAAAGGAAACTGGAAAGAAGAACAGAGTCTATTTTCCATAGAATAGAATGGGAATATTTAAAAGCAACAGGTGAGCACGGATATTCTGCCAAAATGGAATATAAGTCTTCACTCAAGGCCTGCTCGGCACACCAGAACCTCCCAAGTGCCGTTACAACTCAAGACTCCGAAGATGCACTGCGGCCAGAGAGCTGTGGCGAAAGCCGTACCACCCACAGAGGGGTTTTCAAAACCTCATCTTCTCTCACTTCCCCTTTCCTGAAAAGGACACATCTGACAAGTCCTTAGGGACTAAGTTACAGGCAGGAAGTTTAGAGGCAAATACCGAAGAAACAAAAGGCAGTATCTTAGCCTCGAGGCTTTATTAGTTTCTTACCAGAATATAACTAACAGCCAAAATAAATATTACAAATCAGATTAGTGATTACCTCTCTGCAAAATGCTAAAAATTCAGCAAAAGCAGCCAGGCATGGTGGCAATGCCCAGGCATGATAGCACACAGCTATAATCATAGCATTTGGGAAGCTGAGGAAGAAGGATTGCTATGAGTCCAGTGCCAGCCCAAACTTGTGAGCTCCTGTCTCAAAAAGCAGCTTTCTAGCCTCAGCCTCAGACCTTACAGCCATGGCGATGTTGATGCCCAAGGAGAACCGGATTGCCACTGACAAAGTCCTTTGTAAGGAGGAGTGAAGGTGACCAAGAAAGATACCCACGTGCCCAAGCACTCACAGCTGGCACAAAAGGTACCAAACTTCACATAAGAAGGCCGTGCAGTCTCTCAAATCCCATGCTATGTGAAGGAACCACAGAGACATTTCTACTGGCACATTACCAACAGGGCACCCAGTATCTCTTCCGCTACCTCCCCCTGCCCAAGACTGTGCCTGCCTCCCTGTGCCGCAGCTGCCCCAAGACGGGCAGACCCTGGCCCAAGGCAGGAAGGGGAAGCAAGTCAGGGCCGAGAGGGGAGGCAGAGAGATACCTGCGGAGGCACATGGTGCCCCCAGGGCTGACCAGCAGGCCAGCCACCAGTTCCAGCTGGAGGTGGATTTGGTGTGGACATGATCATCAACCACCTCAGTTAAGTCAGAGAACCTTATTTTCTGTTGAATAAATGTGTACAAGAAAAACTTGAAAAAAAACAAAAATTAAGTAAAACAAAATGCCTCCTGGGTCATTCTTCTTTTTTGTGTTCAAACTACCAGGAATTGAACCTAGGGGCTTCACCCTCTGCTACCTGCCCATGTTCACCTCACCCCTTTTGGTTTTTTCTTTCTTTTTTAAGGTTTTTTGAGACAGGGTCTCGCTTTGTAGTTCAGGCTGGCCCTGAGCTCAGCCTCCAACTCACATCACAATCCTCCTGCCTCTGCCTCCCGAGTGCTGGGATTACAGGCGTGAGCCACCACGCCCGGCACTGTGGTATGTGGTACTGGTTGCTGCTGGGCGTGAGTCTCCACACCCAGTATTGTTATGTGTTTACCGGGGATCAACCCAGGTCCTTGCGCTTGCAAAACAGGCGCTGGAACCACTGAGCTAACTCCCCGGCCCACCTCACCCCTTTTGTTGAGACAGCGTCTCAGCAAGTTGCTAAACTGCTCAGGCTGGGCCTAAACTTGAGCTTCCACCTCAGCCTCAATGGGATTATAGGCACACACTACATGCCCGGCTTCTTCCACTGTCTGATGAGTAGCACCTGACTTTCTTTTGTTTGGTTAGTTTTTTTGAGATAGGGTCTCATATAGTCCAGACTGACCTCAAACTCCCAGAAATCCCTCTGCATCAGCCTCTTGAGTGCTAGGATTACAGGCATGCACCACCTTGTCCAGCTTTCTCCACCTACAAGCTGAGAAATCCAGGATCACTCAGTATCCAGTAATGGCCTGCACTCTCTCGTTCACAGGTGGTGCTCAGTGGGAAGCAGTCAAGGCAGCTCTCCAAGGGCCCTGGCCCTACACATTCATGAGGTGGCCTCACTATCTAATCACCCCCCAAAGCCCCTGACCTCCTAACACTATCACATTGCAGGTCGTGGGGATTCAAACATTAGATCCTGGCATTTTCTTAGACTTTACCTTTTCTTCCTCGGTGATCCTTTTTATCCTTGATTCACATTGCAGGAGTCACTTTAGACAGCATATGGGACAGCAGAAAGAGTAAGACTCTGGTTGTACCACTACTGAGAGATGGAGAAATCACTTGGCCGGGGACTTGGGCTTTTCAAAGAGAAGTGACAAATGAAACCATTCATCTCAAGGTTGTGTGAGGATCGAGTGAGAATTTCTAAGAGTGCTTTACACACTGAGAATGATCTGGGCCAACTCAAGCCTCGGCTATCTCACTTGTAGCCACTGACAAAGCTGCCCTGAAATGTCCTCCTCTGGGGCCTCAACCATCACTCTCCTGCAGAAAAGGGAATAGGAGACGTCCACCCCAAAGCTCAGTCCTTGACTGCTACTAACTTCTTGTCCATTCCTGGCTGTACTTTACTCATGAACAATCCAATAATTCTACCTGACCAAAGTCCAGAGGTAACATTTATCACAAATGATCAAATTAAACTCAATTCGGTCATTTAGATTTAGTGTCATTAGCCCAAACTATCCAATTCTGAAAATGTTCACTGCAACTTCTTTTTGAGACTATTATCAGGCTGAGGGCAGGTACAAGGACTGGTCTTGATCCTCAGGACCACAGGGAGGTCATATATTAGTCCTGTTCAAAAATATAATATTTTAACCTAAGTTAGAAACCAAAACTCAATAGAGGATAGAGATCTGGCCAGCAATTTAGCTCACTGGTACCTCGTCTGCCTCATAAGCACAAAGTCCTGAGTTTGATCCCCAGTGCTGGGGAAGGGGGTGGAATATATACATATATATAATTATATATATTATATATTATTATGTGCAATATATTATTTATATTAATCATATATATTATTTTTATATAATACATATATATGTATTTTATATATAATAACAGAAGATACAGAAAATCTGCACTAGGATTCCGAAATCACAGTGCATCTAAGTTCCTTATAATGTTAAGAAAGTCATGGGGGCTGGGGAGTTAGCTCAGTGGTTCCAGCGCCTGTCTTGCAGGCGCAAGGGCCTGGGTTCGATTCCCCGGTAACCACATAACAATACTGGGTGTAGAGACCCACACCCAGCAGCAACCAGTACCACATACCACAGTGCCAGGCGTGGTGGCTCACGCCTGTAATCCCAGCACTCGGGAGGCAGAGGCAGGAGGATTGTGATGTGAGTTTGAGGCTGAGCTCAGCGCCAGCCTGAACCACAAAAGCGAGACCCTGTCTCAAAAAACCTAAAAAAAAAAAAAAAAGTCATTTTTTAAAAATAGCTCCATTGGGGCCAGGGATTTAGCTCAGTGGTTCTGTAGCCTGCCTTGCAAGCACAAGGTCCCTCCTAGTTTGAGCCCGGTAACCACATACAAAAATGCCGGCCATGGTGATTCACACCCACCAGCAATTAGTACAACATACCACAGAGCCAGGTGTGGTGGCTCACCCCTGTGATCCCAGCACTCAGAAGGCAGAAGGATTGCTGTGAGTTTGAGGCTCACCTGGGCTACATAGTGAGCTCAGGGCCAGCTTAAATTACAAAGTAAGCCCCTGTCTCAAAATAAATAAATAAAATAAAAATAGCTGCATTATGAGATACTAGTGAGTTTTGAAGATGTGAGGTTAAATTTTGGAATTTCGACACCTGTAATACTGATCAGCAAGTGCAGGCAAGCATAAACCAGCTTCCTGCTGTACTTTCACAAAACTGACTGCCATCTGTCCTCTGACTTAAACTTAAAAAAAGAAAACAGAGAAATGAAAATGCAATATGAAAATAAGCAACAAGGAAACTTTCTCCAAAATAAAGACTCTGAAGTTTAGATGTTATCAAATACATGTAAGTGCTACTCTGCTCCTAAAAACTGATGTTTAGAAAATACAATTTTCAAAAAAGTTGAATCATTTTAAACAATTTCAAATATCTACCCCCCTCTTAAAAAAAGACAAACAGAAAAGTGAAAGATACTCTCCTTTCCCCTAGTACCTCGTTATTAGACACTTTTATTCACCCAGGAATAGTGACATTTAACTATGATCCCAGTTACCCAGGAGACTGAGGCAGCAGGACTGCAAGTTCAAGGCCAACCTGGGCAACTTTATAAGACTGTGTCTCAAAATGAAAAATATCAAGTGCAGAAATGGTGTGTGATGGTGCATGTTTGCAATTCCACACACTGGGAGGCTAAGAAAGAAGGATCTCAATCTGTTTTTTCCAGTACCTGCAACTGAACAACGATTTTGCTTGTGCTTGCAAAGCACACAACAGCACCACTGAGCTAAATCCCTGCCCACCCCTTTTTTCCAGTACCAGGTATCAAACTCAGAAAGGATTTCAAATTTTACCCCAGCCTAGGCAAGTTAGTCAACTCACAAGATCATCTCAAAATAAAAACGAAAAAGGCCCGGGATATGGCTCAGCGCTGAGGTCTTGAGTTGAATCACGAATACTGCCATCCTTCTAAAAAGATAATGGAATGGGGCTGGGTGTGGTGTCCCACACCTGTATTCCCAGCACTGAGGAGGCTGAGTGAGGGGTATCAGTAGTTAGAGGCCAGCCTTGGCTACACAGTGAGTTTTTAGGCCATCCTGAACCATACAGTGAGACCCTGTCTCAAAACAAACAAAAAGTATAAAGGACAAGGAATATAATTCAATGATAAGAGGGCCTCGGGATTTAATCTATAGCACCCCAAAAAAGAAGAAAACAAAAGTGGTGGTGCTGAAGATGTAGCTCAGCATTCTCTGGGATCAATTCTGTAAACGGATGAAAACAGAATAAGATGGAAGTGAAGGAGGAGGAAGAAGAAACGAAGTTTTCCAGGCACAGTGAAGTGTATGTACATTGTATACACTAGTTAAACTTCATCTGGTTTTGGGGGGTAGAATCAGGGTCTCTCTATGTAGTTACGGCTGGCCCTGAACTCACTATGTGGTCCAAACTGGCCTCAAACTTGAGGCAATACTCCTATCTCAGCCTCTCAAATGCTAGAATTACAGGTATGTGCCACCAGCATACCTAGCCTCCTTATTTTATATTATTAGATGTCTTCAAATTGAGCATGATAGCATATGCCTATAAATCCAGCACTCGGGAGGCTAAGGCAGGAAGACAGTGAGTTTGAGCCCAGCCTAGGCATTTCAGCAACTCACTAAGAACCCAATTAGGGCATGATCTGTCAATCATACAGATCCAGGACATGTGCTGAAATCGTTTCCAAGGCCTGCAACAGGGAACAAGCAGAAAGCCTGATCTTCAATTCATCTGATGGGAAGTTAAACAGGTTTCTGATAGGATAGTCGAGATCTGACATCAGTCTGAAGCACAGGGGCCAAAAGACATGGGCCATAACTTCAGGCCACGGTGAGCTTTCATGGTGGCCCACTCTCATGAGTGTACTTCTTTCCCTTTAATAAATGTAAAACCTTACTACCTATTGTGTCTTGTCCAATTATTTGTTCAAGATAACAAGAACCCGGGAAGAGCCCACAGCACCCTAGAACCTAGTAACACTATCTCAAAATAAACAAACAAAAAAAAAGGGCCAGGAATGTAACTCAGGACAAAGGCCTTGGATCTAACCTCTAGTACCAAAAACGTCTTTACTATGGCTTACAGTCTACTTGCTACACTGAAATCTGTTAAAGCACGGACTATCGAATGTCATGATTCATCACAACATTGTTTACCATAAAGAAGAACTAGAAATAATATCCATGTCCAACACTAAATGAAAACTTCAAGTAAACCAGCTTATTAAAAATATCTGTCAGTTTCAGGTGGGGTCTAACTCGTGCTTCCAAGGTAGGTGCGGTACCACTGAGTTAAATCCCCAGCCCCCATGTTTGGTTCTGACTACAGTTATGAAACATTAAGAAACAGGAGATGAAAACACACTGGGGTTCAAACTTAAGTTTTTGTTACTTACTGTGTTGTCAGTGGCTTTTTTAAAACCAGTACTGGAGGAGCGGGGAGTTAGCTCAGTGGTTCCGGCACCTGTCTTGCAAGCACAAGGGCCCAGGTTCGATTCCTCAGCAACCACATATAATACTGGGCGTGGAGACTCACGCCAAGCAGCAACCAGTACCACATACCACAGTGCCGGGCGTGGTGGCTCACGCCTGTCATCCCAGCACTAGGGAGGCAGAGGCAGGAGGATTGCTGTGATGTGAGTTTGAGGCTGAGCTCAGGGCCAGCCTGAACCACAAAGCCAGACCCCGTCTCAAAAAACAAAAAACAACCCAGTACTGGAGATCTTTACACCCCCAGCCCTTTTATTTTAAATCTCTTATTCTGAGGCAGACTTGCTAAGTCATTAAATTGCCAGGGTTGGAGCTGAACTCACAATGTTCATGCCTTCACCCCCAGGAGTGCTGGGCTACCATGCCCTGCTTCTTCACTTACACAGTCCAAGTATGGGTACTGCACCTAGGTTGCTCTATAGTTAATGAAAACTACATGAAGAATAATGTTTAGTGTTCAAAATTGTTAAAAAAAAAAAATAGTAGCTACCATTACCACTGCAAAGCAAGAAGCAATCTTCCAGGAAAAAAGCTATTAAAATACTGAGACATTCTCAAGCCACTAACGTACATTAAAATCACGTGATTAAAATCTACATTAAAATGTAAATTCAGGTGACAGATTTCTTCACACTTTAACTCCCTAAGTCTGAAGTTGAATGAGGGTGCTATAGCCCAAATATCAAGGAAGGACAAGGGCTAGAGCTCAGCAGTAGATCGCTGGCCTACCATCCCCAAGACCCTGAGTTGGATCCCCAACATCACAAAAAAAGAAAAAGAAATTATTGAAGTAAGAGCATTAAAGCTCATCTTAGACAGTCCTTAGGATTTTTAAGAATGGTTTCAAGCAGGAATATTATCATTCAACCAACACTTACTGAACACCCACTTTGCTGTGCAATGACATC
Source organism: Petromus typicus (assembly GCA_004026965.1). NCBI lineage: Eukaryota > Metazoa > Chordata > Mammalia > Rodentia > Petromuridae > Petromus > Petromus typicus. Next base: position 1,481 of record PVIR01040523.1, on the reverse strand, counting down.
CCCATTCTCAAAGAACTCATTTCCAGTGTTGACAATATAAATGAGCGTGATTAGTGTTGGAAAGGAAGTAAAAGAGAATGGAGATACAAGGTCATCGCTTTGAAAGCCAACACCTAAACCATGACCTGTAAGACACAACGGAACCAAAGACACAACATAGCCAAAGCACCCGCAGACTCCTCAAACCACGGGGCACAGCAAGTGTAGAGGCTCTTCAGCAAAAGCTTGCTGGGCAGGTTCCAGGGAAAACAGCACTAACAGAGCTGAAATACAGAAGCCACTGATGTGGCCAAGCTCCTAGGTAATGATGTGGGCAGAGGGTTTGGAGAAAGGTAAAGAGGAAGGCAAAGTCAAACTGCACAGGCTTCCTAAGGAGTTTGTTCTCCACTGACGTGGAGGAGACCCCACCAAGTTACATTTTAAATCATCTTTCAGGCTGTAGTAAAGATTCACCAAAACAGCCAAGGTGGAAGCAGAGAGACCACACATTTTTTGGATCAGGAGAGATGGTGCAACAGGGATGGAACGAAGTAAATATGGAACACTGAAGAAAATCAAAGAAAAAGAAGCTAGTTACATGATGGCATGAAGAATGAGATTCAATGGCATAAAGAATGAGATTTGTAGCCAGGTGTGATGGCACTCGCCTGTAATCCCAGCACGTAGGAGGCTAAGGCAGGAGGAACATTCCAAGTTTGAGGCCAGCCTGGCCTACATAGTGGGTTCAAAGCCAGCCTGAACTGCACAGTAAGACCCTCTTTCAAAAAAAAAAACAACAAAAAAAACCTGAATTGATCCTAAATGGGTTGTTGGCAGTTTTAGGACACTTCTTAGTATTTATTCTTGAAACTGAAATGAAAAGGATATTTCCTTTCATAGTAAGCTCTTTCGTTGCCATTACTTAAAAAAACAGGGAGAAGTGGGCACATACCTAAGACCCAATGTTAATAAAGCACATTAGTTGTGACACCTTAAGTAAAACATTGCAGGACCTTGCCAGTGCGTCCTGAAATGCTGATCCACATTTGTAGCACAGTATAACTAAACTTAACCTAAGTAAGACGAGGGAAGTAGCTCAGCAGCACAACACCTACCTGGCAGGTGTGAGGCCTTGAGTTCAATTTCAAATACAAAAAAAAAAAAAAAACCACTGAAGAAGCAAAAACTTTAAATTGAAGATCAACTCAGGCTGTACCTGTTCTCCCAAGTTAAGCAAGCGAACAATGTTACCACAGAGATCCAGGAGAAAAACTTTCAAACCATTGATTTTAGTAATTATGGCTTTCCAATGCAGCGAAGAGTCTCTACAAGTTCAAGTCCAGAGCTGGGTGTGGTGGCGCTGTGGATGCCCAGCACTCTGAGAGGCTAAGGCAAGAGGATTGGCATGAGTTTGAGATCAGCCTGAACTACACAGTGAGACTCTGTCTAAAAAAATGATTTTAAAACCGTACAGTTGAAAGTGCCTATCTACAAAAATTTGG
>PVIR01040522.1:0-13294 GCA_004026965.1 Petromus typicus | reverse complement strand
AAAAAACAAGTACAGATGCTTGTGTAATGGGAAATCACAAGTGAGTATGAGGTGAGGCAAAGCTATGATCAACCAAAAAGATTATGACATGTATAGTCCCTTAGGTGGATATTGATGATGATCAAATGAGGAAGCAAATCACTATCATGCTGCAAGCATACAAGGAAAGACTGAGAATTGTGGTAAGGGTGGGTCAAGGACCTCTCCTGGTAGGAATGGGTTAAGGTCTTGGTCTCCCATCTAGGTGACTGATAACTGTTCACAGTATCAAGCAAGGGATTTAGCTCAGTGGCAGAGCCACTTACCTTACAAGTGTGTGGTCATGAGTTCAAATACCAGGTCTGTAAGAAAATTTATAGAATATCAATCACTGCAGTTTATCTCTAGGGGAAGTTGCATGAGTATAGTAGTTTCTCTCCTTGTATAATGCTAACTGGTGAATGTGTCTCAATTATTTTTCTATGCTAGGCCCCAGCTTTGTCACTGCTTTATAGTCACTAAGTTAGCTATCTGCAGTACAGTGGGGTTGGGTCAGAGGTTTTCTCGGGATAGGTATTCATGCAAAGGGGTAAGTTGGCGCTCACTACATTCTAGGCCAGGCACAGAGAGGGTGCTTTTATTCTGATTTGCACTCGATGTTTACAGGTTAAGAGCTCCCTACTGTTTCATGCTCTTCCACCGCATGCGTGTACCTGTCCAGACCCCAAGGGAGCACAACAGAAGCCCCCCTTATCCTCCGGGAGAGCAAGTTGAGGGCAGGGCCCAGCCCTCTCTTGATGGTCTCTAGACTTGGGGTCTGTCAGGCCTGGCTTACCCAAATGGGGCACAGCAAACAGGCTGCTTTCAGTGAACAAGAGCAGCTTCTTAGTAAATAGGACAAACAGACGCTAAATGAAGTAAAAATGCCCCTGGCACCGAGAAGTCCAGTGATTGTCTACATGCTTGTGCAGTCTGCCTTGGATTCAATTAAACATTCCACCCCAGGTTCCTTTGCCCTTCACCACCTATATGAGCCTAATTCCTTTCCCAGTTCGCTGCTAACATCTCTTCCCTGGTGTTCGCTGATCCACTGAGGGATGAAATAGCTCCCAGCTCGAGGCTGCTGTTTCTCTCTCCCGGTGTCAGCCCATCCACACGCAGGTGGGATAAACTAGCTTTTCCCAGCCAGCTACTAGAACCTCCCTAATTTTAGTCCCTGTTCCCTGGAATAAACTTTTCTTTTCCTCACAACAAAAAAGCCTATTTAAATGAGTAGATTCATGTGCACCATCTCTTAAAGGGTCCAGCCTCACACTAAGGTCAGCCCTCCTCACTCACCTGCCTTCAGCTATGACGCTCCTTCACCTTCCTGCCCTGTCCTGACTCCCAGATCCCCAGGTACCAGTGCGTAGATGGAGATGCTGAGGTTGTGAGGCCAGCAGATATGATCTTGGCCAGCTGGACCCCTGTCCTGCCCTGAGCTTTTCCAGGTGGCTTCTAATAGACCAGAGGGACAGGGACTCTCATCATCTGTGAGGCCCCACCCTGGGGGTCTCAGTGGCCTTTCTTCCAGGCCGCTTTTGCTCCTTTTCCCACCTGGTCCGTGAATCCATTGGCATCTATCCCTGTCAATCTCTGGGGAAATTCTGCTGCAGAGAGAATGATGGGAAGGTCTCCCTGGACAGCAGCCAGGGCCAGGGGCCTGTGGGACCCTGTGGACTGTGAAGTCAGCCATCACTGGGAAGGGACCTCAGCGGAGTGCCCCCTTCTGTGGCCGAGGATGGGGATATGGGGCGATGGGTGAAGCCCTACACCTCTCTCCTGCCCTTTCCTGCTTCCCTGTCTTGCACCTCAGGCTTCGCCCCGCTCTAGAGGCATCATGCTGCTTCTTTCTTCTTCCTGCCCTCTTGGGAGCACAGACTTGGACCAAGGAGGTGCCAGCAGGGAGGGTGGATGTCACCACCAGAGGGACAGAGAAAAGAAGAGGCTATTGATGATTTAGGAAGAAGAGATGTAACTCCCAAACCTGCTAGATACCTGAAATGCGAGTTCCTGTTCTCTTAACTTGAAGGATGAATTCTAGGAACAACGGAGGTTAAGAGTAGGAGAAATTTATCGATAACTTTTCTGTTTAAGAGAGACAGAAGGGGGACAGGAAAATGAGGTGCCTCCCCCTACTTTTCAAAAAACTATGACCAACCAATAAGATTAGAACAAATGAGGCAGGGATTTAGCTTCGTGGTTCTGGTGTCTGCCTTGCAAGCACAAGGTCCTGAGTTCACAATAAACATCATTGCTTAGGTGATATTTATTTATTTAGTTTTTGAGACAGGGTCTCACTTTGTAGTTCAGGCTGGCCCTGAACTCATTATATAGCCCAGGCGAGCCTCGAACTTATAGCGATCCTCTTGTCTCTGCCTCCTGAGTGCTGGGATTACAGGCAAGAACCACCATGAATGGCCTTCAGGTGATATTGTTTAAATCAGCATCAAATGGGGAAGCAAGTCACATAGTAAGCCTACAAGGAATGAAAAAGGATTTTTGGTAAGGGATGGATCAGGGACCTTCCCAGGAAGGGTCTTGGTCCCCCACCCAAGGGACTGATACCTATTTACAATATCAGTCACTGGTGTTTATCCTCAGGGGAAGTACATGGGTATAGTAGTTTTTCTTTTTTTATAATGCTAACTAGTGAATGTACCTCGTGTGTGTGTGTGTGTGTGTGTGTGTGTGTGTTGAGTGTCCCTCTGGTGATGGAACTCAGGATCTTGCACTTACCAGGGAAGCATGGCACAACAGAGCTAAGTCCCTGACCCCCTATCCCCAACTGCTTTTCTATGCTGAGGGTCCAGCTTTGCCTAACTGCTTTATAATGATTTCTCAGTAACTTAGCAATTTGCAATACAGGGACCAAATTCATTTGTTGTTTTTGTTTTTGTTTTTGTTTTTGTTTTGTTTTGTTTTGTTTTGTGACAGGGTCTCACTTTGTAGTTCAGGCTGGCCCTGAACTTACTATGTAGCCCAGGTGAGCCTTGAACTCAGCAATCCTTCTGCCTCAGCCTCCCTAGTGCTGGGATTGCAGGCTTGAGCCACCAAGCCCCGCACTGTGGTATATGGTACTGATTACTGCTGGGCATGTTACCAAGCCTGGCATTGTTGTATATAGTTACCAGGGATCAAACCTGGGACCTTGTGCATGGGGAAAAGGTAGCGGTTTAGCAGTTTCCTGGGGCAACCAGTTAAGCCGAACTTCTGCACAGCTTCTTATGCAGAACTCCTGAGTTTCCTTATCACCAGATCACCAGATGTTCCCTGGGCATCTTCTTAAATTTTGTGTTACTGAATCTTGCAAACGAGATTGGTAAACAAACAAACACTGGGATAGGAATCAGGAAGAACTGCAAGGCCTGTCCCAGGAAATGCCCTGGCCTACATCTTCTGTTTTTACTGCTATGCATTGCTACTTTGTATTGACTCCGTAATAAAAGAACTGTTGGAAGACAGCTCAGTGGTTCAGTCCTCTGAGGCTGTTCTCCTTGCTGGAACTCATCACTGAGTGCCTCGTTTCCCTCTGTGACCCTGGACTTACACCAGATTTACACCAACAACCTTGTGCTTGCGAGGCAGACACCGGGTCTACTGCGCTAAATCCCTGGCCCTGCGACCACTGTCAAGCTGAGCTGAGGGTAGCTTGGGTGCTTCCCGGATTGAAGCCCTTGAGTGAGCTTGGCCTGCTAGCCTTTTGCCATGCTCAGAGGTGCAGAGCATTGCCCCTCAGATGCTCTTCAGCTGACTGTCAGGGCCTTGATGCTCAGGGCCAACATGTGAGCAGACACATTTAAATACCATTAGAAATGCACCCACTGAGCCAGGCACTGCACACACTTGTAATAAATACTCCAAGGTTGAGGTGAGAGGATCACAAGTTCTAGGCCAGTCTGGGAACCTTGGAGAGACTCTGTCTCAAAATTTACAGATAAGGGCTGGGAAGCCCTCAGGGATGGGGATGTAGCTCAGTGGTTCTGGCTCCTGCCTTACAAATGCAAGGGACTGGGTTTGATCCCCAGTAACCACATACAGCAATGCCGGACATGGAAACACACGTCCACCAGCAATCAGAATTATATTCCACAGTGTTGGGCATGGTGGCTCACGCCTGTAATCCCAGCACTTGGGAGGCAGAGGCAAGAGGATTGCTGTGAGTTCAAAGCTCAGCTCAGGGCTACAAAACTACAAAAGTATAAAAGGGCTAGGGATGACGGGCTGGGGATTCAGCTCAGTGGTTCTGGTGCCTGCCTTGCAAGTGCAAGGACATGAGTTCAGTCCCTGGTACCAAAACAAACAAACAAACAGACAAACATTGGCAGCTGCCTGTTTCCCATCTTCTAGTTTAGTTTCCCAAGGAGACCAGCATCTGTTTCCTTTGCAGGAATGTAATTCTCCCCTTTCCATCTATGTCCCAGATGACATACTGAGTGCTCAGAACCTCAAAGCCAGTGCTTTGGACTTCATTGTCATCTGCCCAGCTGAACCCTGCCCGCTCCAGGCTATAGCCCTGACACTCCTGGCAGGGCTTTGGGGGGCCACTGAGCCTCCCAGGCCCCAGGTTTCTCCCTCCTCCTGAAGCCCCACCAAGCTGTATTTGGGAGTGCCTCAAACTTTGAGACTGGACTAACTCACCCATTCCTGCTTCTGGCCACAGCCCTGCCTGCTGTCTCCCGACTTGGGACATGCTGTTCCCAGTTGTTAAGCAGGGGTAATTGTACCTCTCCCCAGGCTTGCCATGAGGATAACAACCCAAGGTCACCATGAGGCAGTCTCGCTGTCTGTCACCGTATCTGATATGGGCAAGGGGGAGCTGGGCAGATAGACTCGGGCAGACACTCTCTAGGCACAGGTCTGGGGAGTGTGGAGGTGTCCAGAAGACTCCTGAGGGAGGTGCTGTCCAGGGCAGGGGGTGGCTGACTCTCAGTCTCGGCTCCCATATGGGCCTGGACAGTCCTGGCCTAGTGCTAGAAGGGTGGGGACGCGGGGCAATGCCCTGTCTGACAGGCTCAGCCCCATGCTGGAGCTGGACTGGCCCAGTTCTTCCTCCAAGTATTTATGTCCCCCTTTGCTTCCAACTAGGTCTAGCCGAGCCTTCTAGGCTCCCACCTAACCTGGCCTATTGCCCACCCCAATGTGGGCATCTGACTGGGGACCACAGCAGGGTGCACTGGGGGTAATGGGGGGGGGCGGCGTGTATCAGGCTATTGTGTGGGCAGCTGCTCCTCCCAGGAGCCCTGGGAAAGCAGGGCTGTGGTCCAGGGGGGGTGGCGTGGGCGTGTCTGGCTCCAGCTTTGGGCTCTTACAGATGCAGCTGGTACTGGGTCCCGGGAATTCTGGGGAGCTCAAGCCTGGACTCCAGGCCTTCCTCCCCATTCCCTGAGCTGTCCCTGGGCCTGTTTCTACCAGGGCAGTAGATGGGCGAGGGCAGTCAGAGGAAAAGGCTAAGACAGGTGTGACTGCTCCTACCTGGGCCAGTCAAGGCAAGCCTCTGGAAGGACTGAGCTCCCTCCTGGAAAGGATCATTGTCTTTCCACCCAGACCTGGGCCACACCTTGTTCTGCAGGGATGGAGGAGCCCAGTGCCAGTTCTGTCCTGTCCATGTGGGCATCTGAGGCTGGGGCCCTTGACTGTGCTAACCCCTCCTCAAAACCCACCTGACAGCCAAGCAGGGTGGCGCACTCCAGTAATCTCAGGACACCAGAGGAGGCTGATGTAGGATCACATATTCAAGGCCCTATAAAGTAAGATCAGGCCCCAACTGAACTACAGGAGACCCTGTCACAAAAAGACCCAAACACACACACCTAAAGGTCACCTGAAGCTGCTACATCTCCCATACTTTCTCCGAGCTCCTGCCCCTCTCTGGGAGACAATGAATAATGTAAGGGACGCTGAGCTCACAGCATCTCCCCTTCATCGTCCCCTTGTCCTGTCCGAAGTCTGAATGGCGCTGTTGGTGTAGGTGCTTTACCCGGCTTCCCGTGCCCCACTCTTGGTCTTGGAGATTGGTAATTGCTAAGTTTGCCAGGGTTTCCGCTCTTCACAGATGCGGCACAGCCGGAGCAGGCCCTCAGCCAAGGTGAGAATGGGGAAGCCCCTGAGCACTCGGGTCACCCCTCCCCACCAGACTCTTACAATGAATAAGTAGGTGATAAGCTTTTGCTTCCAACTTTATTTGAGAAAAACAGGAGATAAACGTATCAAAAGAGAATACAGTTCAGAGGAGGGGGTACAGCCAGTGATAGCTACCAGGGTTGGGCAGCAGCGGGGACAGCCTTTACTTGGCTGCAGGCTACTCAGACTTCGAAGCTTCTGTGCCGCCAAGCTGGGCACGAGCCTCGAAGGTGACAGGGATGGTGATCTCCGCTGACTGTGTGACCTTGGGAATCGGGGCCTCCACGGTGAGTGTACCCTCGGGAGACAGGGAGGAGGAGACCTGGGTGGGGTCCACACCGGGGGGCAGCCTGGAAGTGCAGAGGAACAGCAAGCGTTACCCCCCACCCCGTCCGGTTCCCAGTGTCCTCCTCTCCGAGTTCCCTTCCCACCCACCTCCTGGCCCCCGGACTCACGTGTACTTCCGGGTGAAGCAGCGGGAGATGTACCCGTGCTCGTCTTGTCTCTCTTCGTGCTTGCCTGCGGGGTGGGGGAGGGGGAGGGTAGGAAAGTTAGAGACTGCAGGGAACCCCTATAAATCCCTGCTGGTCAGAGGCCCCACCACCAGCTCTGGGGTAGCTCAAGCTCAAGGCAGACAGACTGTTGGAGGAGTTTGGGGAAGAGCGAGGTGCGAGCTGGGCACCTTCCCACAACTTCGGGAAAGTTCCATGGAGGGTTCGGGGTGGGTGGGGGCGCAGCGCCGGGCACGCGCAGGCGCACAGAGCGGCGCACACGCCCCCTCTGGCCCGGGATAGGTAAGGACCCCGGCCGCGCCGAGGAAAAGAAGGGGAGCCCTTTCTTCCCTTAAGGGAGGGTCTTTAGGGCCCTTAGGAGCTCGCGGCATCCTGCGCTCCGAGGCAGGGGAAGCGGGCCTGGGGCGGGGCGCGCGCCTCCAGCCCCCCGGGAAGCCCTCAGGGACAGCGCAGGGTGGGGGGGTCCTCACCGGTTATCTCCACCACGCCGTCCTTGGTCTTCACCGTCAGCTCCTCTGGGGCGAAGTGGTTGACGTCCAGGGACACTCGCCAGCGGTCCGGCGTGTGTCGGATCTCGGAGATGCCGCTGCTCAGCTGCCGGCTCAGCGCGCGGCTGTACCCGGGATCGGCCGCCGCCGCAGGGGCGGGGGGCAGCGAGCGCACGTAGCCTGGCCACCCGCCGAACCAGTGCGACCACTCCTCGGGCAGGCGCGGCATCCCAAAGGCCTGGTCGAAAAGGCGGCTGTGCGTCGGATGCCAGTCGCGGAAAGGGTCCCAGCTGGGGCTCCGCAGGAGGGAGAAGGGCACTCGGCGCTCAGTCATGCTGGATCCGGTCGGCTAGTTACCACTGCGATCGTCGGGCACTCGGAGAAGTTGTGGACCTGGGCGCCCGGACTGCGCCTTTATAGGTCTCCAGCCGGGTATTTTTAGCAGGCGGTGCTTCGAGGTCTCTATTAATGGCAATGACTGGCTTGGGGCGGTCCTTCCCCCTGCATTCCCCACCTCTCCCGACACACCCGCGCTTGCTAGGGGCAGCGGGCGGGGCGGGGAAGGTTCTGCCCACATCTGGAAACTTCCCTCGTTAAAGAAAAGAAGTGACCCACATCGGAGCTGGAACCGCGCCCGGTGCTGGAAGCGGAACAGCCAGATTTTTTAACTCTGGTACCCAAGATTGAACACAGGCACTGAGCTGCAATCCCAACATGTCCTATTATTAGTATTATCTTTATTTGAGATAAGAGTTACCAAGTTACTGAGGGCAGGTTCAAATCCCCCCCATACCAGGGATCAAACTCAGGAGCTTTTACTTTTCGAGGTAAGCACCATGCCACTGAGCTAAGTCCCCAGCCCAGGCTTAAACTTTCCATTCTCCTGCCTCAGCCTCCTAGACTGCTGAAGTTACAGGAGTTCGACAAAATCGTCAGTGACAGAGCCAGCTTGAGCCATGAGGGACCTATGATGTCATTTGATATAAAGCTGCCTGGGGTGGTTGTTAGGAGTGTGGTCTTGGAGACTGTGCTTGCCTGAGTTCACTGATTCTGCCACCAAGGGGGTGACCTTGTGCAAGTTGGATTCAGTGCCTCATTTTACCTACTGGAACCCAGAGGGAGTAATAATGCTTAAATTGTTGGGTTGGCCTGAGGATTGCTGACTTCCTGCCAATGAAGATGTCAGCCTAGACCTGGTTCGTCATAATTATTAGTTACAGTTATCTACTTGAATTGGTGAGAGGGTGGGGCCCCAGCCATTTCCCTCCTATTCTAAGCAGTGGGGCTGGCCTAGATGGGAATCTCCAAGGCCCAAGTGAGGTGTACAGGTCAGGACGAAAGTGGCCATCAAGTGGAACACACCTGTAATGCCAGTACTCAGGAGGCTGAGGCAGGAGGATTGCTGCGAGTTTGAGTGTGAGTTTGATTCCTGTGAGTTTGAGTCCAGCCTGGGCTGCATAGTGAGTTCAAGGCCAGCCTAAACTACATAATGAGACCATGTCTCAAAAAATAAAACAAAATTAAAACACAAAAGTGGCTGTTAAATCTCCCACATTGGCCAGGAAACTTCAAGCTCCTTCTTCCCAAATCCACCCTCTTGCCATCCCACCCTGGGCTGAGGTTCTACTCCTACTATTCTGTAGGGGGCCAAGGCCATTTAGGGCTTGTCCTGTGCAGGCCCAGACTTGAGACACCTGAGGGCTGGTGTCCAGACTCCAGGCCACTCACCTGAAAAAGCTGCAGTAGTTAAAAGTCCTATTCTCTCCGAGTCTATTTCCTCCTCCTCCTCTGTCTTCTTTTTCTTCTTCTTCTCCTTCTCCTTCTCTTTCTCCTTCTTCTTCTTCTTTTCTCTCTCTCTTTTAGGAGAAATACTAGGGATGAACCCAGGACCTTCACACTGAGCTACATCTCTACACTTTAAAAAAATTTTTTTTGGTGCTGGGGAGTTAGTTCAGTGGATCCGGCACCTGTCTTGCAAGCGCAAGAGCCCGGGTTGATTCCCCCGCAACCACATACAATACTGGGTGTGGAGACTCACCCCAGCAGCAATCAGTACTACATACCACAGTGCTGGGTGTGGTGGCTCATGTCTGTAATTCCAGTACTCGGGAGGCAGAGGCAGGAGGATTGCTGTGATGTGAGTTTGAGGCTGAGCTCGGAGCCAGCCTGAACTACAAAGTGAGACCCTATCTCAAAAAAAAAAAAAAAAAATTAATGTTAAAATATTGAGTCTTGAACTTGTGATCCTCTTACTTCAGGCTCCCAGGATGTTCAGATTGGGTTTTAGGTATATACTATCAAGCCTTGTCTGTTTTATTTATTGTTTGTGGTACTGAGAATTGAACTCAGGATATTGCCCTTGCCAGGCGGGTACAGTACCACTGAACTACATCCCTACCCCCCTCCCAGAGCTTGTTCTATTTTTGAGTGAGTTCATAGGGTCTTTTTTCTGGCTCCCCGCTCCCTCTGGAGAGAGGTCATATGAGTCTGAGGTCATCTCTGAGAGGCTGCTGACATCCTGGGGCTGTCAGGCCAAGGGTAGGAAATACTCAGAACCTCTGGCCTCTGCTCTATCTCCCTTGCTGGGTCTTATCACTGGCTCGCTGCTGGAGGGTCTCACTGGGAGAAGTCCCAGCCTCTGTTCCACAGGGTTCCCAGCCCCACCCAGCTCAGCTCTATAAATTTGGGATGAGATCAGAAGGCAGGAAGGGTGATCATCTGCCCTTGCCTGTCCACTTGGGCCCAGGCTGGCGCCCAGGTGCCTCACCCTTAAGGGTGCTGTCAGGTGTGGTAATGGGTGCTTTCAAGTGTGGCCCGGTCAGGCCCAGCCACGCTGTGGGGCTGCTGCCTGCTTGGCTGCCAGCACTCTGTAGACACACGTTCCCTTCACCCTCCCCAAAACCCAGGGCAGGGAGGATCCCTTTTTGCCGTCCAGTTGGGGCAGGTTGTGCAATGCAGGCTGTGCCAACCACTCTGGTCACTTGGATCCACATTCATCTTCAGCGGGCCAGGTATGTGTTTGTGGGTGTGTGTGTATGTGTGTGTAGGGGAGATACTGGGGGCCGAAGACAGGACTTCCCACTGAGCTATATCCACAGTTTGCTTGCTTGCTTCCTTGCTCCCGAGATGGTCTTGCCAAATTGCCCAGGCTGGATTCGAACTTGCAGTCCTTCTGCCCCAGCCTCCCAAACTGCTGAGATTACAGGCCTGTGCCACACCTGGTTAATGCGCTGGTTCTTAAATCAGCCTGCCCAGCACAAGGCAGCATATGGTGAAAAGGGGTTAAGAGGGACCGAAACTGGGTTCTGGGGTCAGGCAGGGCTGGGCTTGACTCTGGGTACTGCTGTTTACCTCCCTGTTCCCTGTCTGCTAATGAGGCACCTACCTGTCTTCAGAAGGTTCCAGCTAGTCCCAAACATGATAAGGTGTGCCCAGCGCCTGGTGCCCCTTCGCCCCCTGTGATCTCAAGGCCTCCCGGTTTGGGTACTGAGATATAGAATGATGACCGTCACCCAGTTGTATGTGCTTCATGGAATTTTACAGTAAGTCAGTCCTATCTTTCAGAGTAGAAACAGCAGAATCGCCCCGAGGAGTAGAAGGAGAGGAGCTCAGGCCTCCCACTTCTCCGTCCGTCTTGTGAGAAAGACTTGCCAGAGAATGCAGGGACACCTGTGGGCACAGGGGCAGGGGACGGGGGACGACAAGGGAGGACTGGGCCAGGTCCTCTAGGACCCTTTGCAACCCTGCCCAAGTGTCCTTCACTTCTCACTCAACAGCTAAACCCGGCAAGCAGTGGAGGGCTGGTGGCCGTGCCCACTTGCTCTGCAGTTCTTTGACAATCGGTGGCTGGCTCCACTTGAAGGTACTGAGCTTCTTTCTCTACCGTCTTTCTGGACAGGGCCCCGCCCACGGCGCCCGGCCCCGCCCACGGCTCCCCCGCCCCGCCCACGGCGCCCGGCCCCGCCCTCAGGGAAAGCGCTCGAATCCTCTGGCCGCTGCTGGAGTTTCCTGGACCTGGTCTGCGGGGACTAGGAAATATGGGCAGCACTCATTAGAGCTTGGCGGGCGGGGACAGCAGGTCTTTCTGGAAGCATCTAGACACGGTCTATCCTAGGAGTTCGGGTCCAAAAGCTCAAATCCAGTTGTTTCCCCGAGGATGGCCCAGAGGTCGCCCCACTCTCATCGCCGCTGAAAGGGGCCAAAAGGGGCCTGGCAGCCGGGCTGGGGATCTTCTGCCCGTGACTGTCTAGCCTGGCAGTTGGGGACGCAGATGGCTTTGGCCTTGGCCGGGCGCCGGCACCGTGACTCATTTTCTTCATCCGTCCGTGAGACCATCGGACGGGATGTTCTAGAAGAGCCCTTCAGGGCCAGAATCCAGTTTCTCCCCCACCACTTCCCTCTCCGCCGGCTCCTCCGCAGTCTCAGTGCTGCAGGATCGGGGTGTGTATGAGGAGAGGCGCCAGATTTTTGCTTAACCAAACTTGGGCTGCTGAGCCTTCCCCCTGGGAAACCAGTGCTAGCCAGAGCCCCCTGCCTCCCATTTCGCTCAGGACCCTGTCCAGGTGGTCGCCCCTACCTGCCTTCAGCCGGAACCGTGCTGGACTTTATGCTAAATCTCCTGGTCCTGAGTGTTTTCTTTTAGACATTTCCCAGCCGCGCCACACCCTGCTCCTTAGCGAGACCCCTCCCCCACTTAAGCCCACATTCCCCGCTGCCCACTCCACCGCAGGGGTCCTGTGCCTGTCTCAGGGTCCGGAATACACCGTGCTCTCACCAATGTCCCTGAATAATCCGCCTGTATGTATGTGTTAGAACTGGAGTTTGAATCCAGGACCTTCATGCCAAGCTATCCCCGCACTTCCTTTACAGATTAAAAAAAAAATGTGTTTTACTGGGCCGGGGAATTAGCTCAGTGGCTCTGGCGCCGGCATTGCAAGTGCAAGGACCAGGGTTCCATCCCCAGTAACCGCATACAGCAATGCGGGGTGTGGAGACACACGTCCACCAGCAGTCAGAACCATATACCACAGTGCTGCGGCTGTGGTTCACGCCTGTAATCTCAGCTCTTGGGAGGCAGAGGTAGGAGAATTGCTGTGAGTTCAAGGATGAGCTCAGGGCCAGCCTGAACTACAAAAGCGAGACTTCTGTCTCAAAAAAAAAAAAAAAAAAAGTCTTATTTTCAAGGAGATAAATCTTTTGCAAATGGAAAAGGGACCAAGAGATGGAGTGAGGGAACAAAAGGAAAGGGGATATAAGAAGAATTAAGGTTAGTGAATGTACTACTCCCCATGAATGTAATCATTAATCATGATGTACTGCAAATATATGCTAATAAAAATGAAAATTTAGGATGGGGGATTTAGCTCAGCAAGGTCCCTGGTTCGATCCCGATAATCACATACCACAGGGCCAGGCGTGGAGACTCACACCCACCAGCAATCAGTACCACATACCACAATGGGGGCTCTGGTGGCTCACACCTGATATCCCAGCACTGGGGAGGCAGAGGCGGGAGGATTGCTGAGTTCAGGACCAAGCTGAACTACAAAGCAAGACCCTGTCTCAAAAAAAAGAAAAAGAAAAAGCCCAATATAATGTTAATGAAGGTCTTAGCACATAACAAAGCTTTCAATAAATGTCAGATGTCCTTTCCTGAAAAAAAGTTCCCAGACACGCCTGTAATCTCAACACTTTGAAGGCTGAGGCAGTAGGAGGCCAACTGGGGATACATAGAGTTCAAGGCCAGGCTGAACTACATAGTGAGACTTTTTCTCAAAAAACCCCACAACAACCAAATAAACACAAAACTTAGACAAACCAAAAACAAAAACGTTTATTAAATTGCTAAATTATCCAGGCTGGGCTCAAACTTCTCAGGAATCCAGCACCACTAATAACTTCATCATTAACAGTGGAAGAGGGGATGAAAGAAAGACATAAACGCTCTGTAGAGCCTGCCTGACTAACTTAATTCCACTTTGAAGAAGGGTCTGGCCCCGAGCTAAGATCTCCATTTTAAGAAAGGCCCCAAATTCCTTAGAACGTGAGTAACCCAACCAGGGTGCATGTTACTAGCAAGGACCAATCAGCAGGGCCGCAGGCCTCTGTTACCTGATAGGGCTAAACCTAAAGACTCTGGCTGTGACTGCTGAC
>PVIR01040521.1:0-13290 GCA_004026965.1 Petromus typicus | reverse complement strand
CTCCTCCTCCTCCTCCTCCTCCTCCTCCTTCTCCTCCTCCTCCTCTTCCTCCTCCTCCTCCTCCTTTTTCTTCAATTTGGTGATTGAACTAGGCTCTTAGCATTGAGCTACATCCCCAAACAAACCCTGTTTTTGTTTTTATTTTGAAACCTATCTTTCACTAAGTTGCAGAGGCTTGGCTGGAACTTGGGATGTCTTTCCTCAGCCTTCGGAGTGCGGGCATTTGAGGAGCACAGCACCACCCTGGCACGAACCCAGGACTCGCCACGCTGCCCGGCTCCTCTCCCTGTTAGCTCCTCTAACCAGCCGCCTGCCAACCTAACCTCCATCCACACACTCTTCCAGATCACTCTGTCCTGAGGCCCGGCCGTGCCAGTCTCCCCCACCGACCCTGCAGCACGAAGTCTTCGTGCCCTGGATGAGCCAAGACAGGAAGCTTTTTGAGCCACACCCAGTAGGTCATTTCTGTCCATTTCTTCTCAGGGTCTTACCATTGCAGATGTGGTTAAGTCTGACCCTATCCTATTATCTTCCAAAATTAAACTTGGCTTTTCAAGCACTAATTTCCTAGTATCAGTTTCATGTATTTACAGTAATGTAGCTATCTGGAAAACCCAACCTTTCTTTATATTATGTATGTGTGTCTTTCTTTATATTTACCTGAAGGCCTGTCTTTCCATTTTACTCTAGTTTCAGTCATGCTTCTGCAAGAGTCTTAAATATCTCTTCTCATGGGAATCTTTTTTTATACGGGCAGCATCTGGCCTTATTTTTTTTTCACAACCTCCATTATTTCAAGATCAGAGCCACTCTCATCCCACGGCTAGTCTGTCTGTCTTTCTTTTTTCTCTTTCTTCTTTCCTCCCTTCCTTTTCTTTCTCAGTATGAAGGATTGAAACCAAGCCTTATGCAACACATGTAGCAACTGAGTTACATTCCCAGGACTTTAAAATTTTGAGTAAGGCTCTTTCTAAATTCTCTAGGCTGGCCTCAAACTATAGATCTTCTTGCTTCAGCCTCCTGAGCAGCTAGGATTGCAAGTGTTCATCACCATGCTTGACTTGATTTCTCTTTTATTAACCTACTATATTCCCAACACGTAGCTAGTTTTCAATACGTTCTTGTAGAACTGAATCACGTAAATAAATCCCTCCGGTATAATCCCTGATCCGTTTGATCTGTGTCATGCCCTGTTTAGGGTGAGGGATAGTGGCATATATAGAACATTTCTCTGAACTGTGAGCTACAGAGAAAACCAGAGTGGGGAGAGGGGTACTGATCGTCAGAGACGGTTAGGATGGGAAGGGACTTTTAAGTAGGGTGATTCCTGAGGGTCCCACTGAGAGCTCCTATAACACCGTGCAAAATCCTGAAGGGAGTGAGGGAAGGGACCACCAGGGAGAGAACATTCCGGAAAGAAGCATGAGCTGTGTGAAGTCGCGGGGGCAGGAGTCTGCTGCGTTCAAGAGCAGAACGAGCCGAGTGGGTAAAAGTGCAGAGCGACTCAGGGGACAGTCAGTCCTCGTGAGGCCCTCGGCGTCTGCTTCACCCAGATGGGAGACGCCACGGGACCGTGAGTTCAGGAGTGGGATGATCTGAATGGTGTCTTAGGAGGGGGGCTCCGGCTGCCGGAACGCGAACGGTGGAAAGGCCAAGGTAGAAGCAAGAAGAGTCAGAAAAAGCCTCCACAGTGAGCGCCGACTGTGGTTTGGACCTGGAACTGGAGACCCTCCTGCCTCAGTCTCTTGAGTAGTTAGGGCTATAGGTGTGCGCACCGTGCTCAGATTTCTGTGCTCACTTTTTTCCATTTTTTTGAGACAGTTGCACTTTATAGCTCAGGCTGACCCTGAATTCACTATGTAGCCCAGGCTAACCTCGACTCGAACTCATGTTCTTGCCTCTGCCTCTCAAGTGCTGGGATTACAGGTGTGAGCCACCACGCACAGCTGTGCTCACTTCTTTTTTTTTTTTTTTTTTGAGATAGTCTCGCTTTGTAGTTGAGGCTGGCCCTGAGCTCAGCCTCAAACTCACACAACCGTCCTGCCTCTGCCTCCCAAGTGCTGGGATTACAGGCGTGAACCACCACGCCCAGCACTGCAGTACGTGGTACGATTGCTGCTAGGGTGAGTCTCCACACCCAGTATTGTATGAGATTACCGGGGGATCAAACCCTGTCCTTACGCTTGCAAGACAGGCGCCGGAACCACTGAGCTAACTCCCCGGCCCAAGTGCTCACTTCTAAAGTGTGGTTTAGAGATCTCCCAGGAGGGGTGAAGAGTCTGTGAGGTCACATTCCAGCGCCATTTCAGAGAGCTGGGCTGCGGGCAGGCTCGGTGGTAGTGTGTGCTTACCATGGCCCAGCTGCAGGTTCAATGTCCAGCCCCAATGATATACATAAAGAGACAGACAAATAAATAAACAGATAAATAACACACACCATAACTCTAATCTTATCCAAAATCTTCATTGAAATAGTCCATTCTAGCATACTTTGAATTTTATCTCATATCCTTTTCAACTATACTGTTGTAACAGAAATCCCAGGCCCATAAACTACATTTTAGAAGTTAGCATAAAGAGCCAGGCATGATGAGACGCCCCTGTCAGACCAACTACTCAGAAACCTGAAGCAGAAGGAATTCAAGTCTGAGGCCAGTCTGGGCAACACAGCATGATTCTGTGTCTAAGCTAATAAGTAATTAAAAATTGCACAGCAAAAGCTGCTACTAGATGGTCTAATCACAGATGGTAAACTATGAGCAATACTGCAATGTACAGTAGTTCCTGCAAGCAGACAAGGGACAAGGGCAGCTGGGCGCGGGGGCACTTTCCTCTTATCGCAGATCCTCAGTGGCAGAGGAGGACTGGGAGTTCAAAGCCAGCCTGGGCATCTGAGCAGGGCCTCATTTCAAAGGAAAGAAGGAAAGGAGGGTGGAAGGGAGGGAGGAAACACAGCAACAAATCGATGGAAAAATGACTCAGGTGGGAGCAGTTCACACACTCGTGCACACAGAGCTCAGAACAACGACCGCTTCCAACACGTGATGGGCGATGTCAGTCAACTTAGCAAGTGAAAACTATAGTTAGAAGGACTGGGGGTTTAGCTCAGCGATTCCAGCATCTGCCTGGCAAGCACAAGGTCCCGAGTTCAATCCCGGTACCGCACACCACACGGCCAGGCATGCTGCCTGACGCCTGCTATGTCAGCACTCGGGAGGCAGAGGCAGGAGGACTGCTGCAAGTTTGAGGCCAGCCTGGGCTATACAGGGAACTCAGGGCCAGACTGAACTACAAAGTGAGACTCTGTCTCAAAAAAAAAAAAAAATTATAATTAGGAAATTTCTTCCCTATCAGCTTAGTAAAGACAAAAATATTTAAGAATTCAGAGCATCGGCTAGGGCAGCGGTGCTGAAGCTTTTAGAGCTCTCAGTGATACAAACAGCCTGCTGTGGCACACATGCCGTAAGTTCGCCACCACTGGGCTAGGACAGGGCATAAAAGTCTGACTTGTCAGTCTCCACACGGAGCAGTTTAGCAGCAGCTATCGTCTTCAGTATTGTTTCTGGTGTTAAAGGTTGAAAGAGCTGTGTGAGCATTAAGCAAGCACTCTGCCGCCACCTACACTCCCGGCCCCTCTGCCATTATTTTAAATGCACCAATACCTATGTGCGTTGGCAGGTTTGGGTGCTGGAGGCCCCTCTGGGGCAAGTTTCTACATTCCTTCTGTCTAAAACAAAGAAATCATGAAAACAAGAGCAAAAGGTAGCAATTTTTCACACTTGTTAAAAGCAAGAAAACGCAAGGAACATGCTCTGCAAAGTAAGGTCAGACCAAGTAAAGAACCACAGGATGAGCCACTGAAAAAGTTCAGCGGCACAGGGCTCGTTGGTGGCTTCTGTCGTGGCTCCCAGTGCTGAGGCTGAGGCCAGGCCGAGGGTCCTGTCAGAAACCTCTGCATTCTCACAAGAGGAACCGAGGCAGCGCTGTCCCCTGGCCCCTGGGCAGTGCTTGGGAGCCACCCCACGCAGGGGTCCTGGATCTTTGCAAAGGTCACGCCCACCTTCCCTGCCAGTTTTCTGTGCCCTAATCTCCTGCCACATGTATTCTGGAGATGCAATCACATATTTTTAAAAGAATTATATCTACAGAAAGTTATATATCATAGGATGTTGTGTGATATCAAAAGAATAGAGATAGCTTATAATAATAGTAGAGTGATGGTTAAATTGCAGTACATCCATTATCAACATTTCTTTAAAATATAAGGCAGCTTTGCAAGATGTACTATTAGGAGACTGATACATAATTAAAAGAAAAAAGTAGGGTCCAGAATGGTTAGTGTAGTAAGCTATCTTTCGTGTAAGAAAATCCTGAGAGACAGAACACTCATGTCCATGTTTAATAGCCACATGACAGGTGTCTGTCCAATGGGTGCATGTGACTGACTCCGAAAAGAAAACGGGTAGCTGGAGAATAACCAGGAGAGAAGAGGCGTTTTATTTTTGCCAGCCGTTTTAGATAAAGTTTATGGGAAACAGATTCTGAGACCAAAAGAAAGGGAGCAGAGGGTTTCTGGGGGAATGCGCAAGGGTGTGGGATAGCGGAGAGATCAGTGGGGTGCAGATCCGTAGCGCGTGTGCAGCAGAGGCCCCAGTCTGTGCTCTGGCCCCGTAGTGACGGGCTGCATTTGGGACGATCCCCAGCCTGGGGCAAGGACGACAGGGCTCGAACCCCACCCCCAGACACAGTCACCAGCCAGAGTTACTCTCAGCAAAGGAAGTACCCGGAGTTGAGGGCAGTTCCCACAACACTCACACAGCAGTGGTCTGGGTTCCCAGTCCCTGAAAGAGATCTGGCAGGTTGCTTTGGAACTTACTCTGAATAAACTAATAGCAGCTGGGTGTAATGGTACATGCCTGCAATCCTCGCTTGTAGGAGGCTGAGGCAGGAGGATCACCATGAGTTCATGGAGAGCCTGAACTACATAGCAAGACCTTGTCAAAAAAAAAAAAAAAAAAAGCAAGAGCTAGTAGAATAGAATAGTTTGGCTAGAGTAGTCCAGGGCCAGTGTTATACAAAGAAATTATAGGGTGCTAGCTCCGACAACCCCCTTAGAAATCGGCTAAGGGAGATGCTCCATAGGCAGCTCAGATACTGGTCTTGCCCAAGTCCTCCTATCTCATCAAAGTATCCTCCATTCCTTCAACACCCCTCTTCTGCCTTGAGTGACAGAGGAGAGGAGATAAGCTAAGTAACTATCCTGGGAAATTCGCCATTCTATTTTACATACTACATTTTATTTCCCAGTTTAATTTTAGCTAGATTCCTAGCTATAGCTAATTTGAATCCATTATGACCTCAAAATAAATTTTGTACCTTTATATTTTCCTTCCACTGTTTTTCTTTTCCTAAACTTTAATAATTCCCAGATCACTTAGATTTAACAGGCTAGCTATGAGGGTGTGTGCCTGTATTTTTGGCTCTTTAGGAGGCTGAGGCATGAATTCTTAGTAGAGTTCAGAAGTTCTAGGCCAGTCTGTGCAATATAGTAAGACTTTAACACCAAAAGATAAAACAAAGCCAGTTATGGTGATGAATGACTGAAGTTCAAGGTCAATTTGGACTACATAGTGAGAACTTATCTCAAAAAGCAAAAAAAAAATTAAAAAAAACCCAAAATATAAAATGAAATTAAACAAGATGTAAGGGACAGAGGAAATTGTTTTGACTTGTTTAAGACCTGAGGCAAAAAAAAAATTTTTTTTTTTTAAATCCTAGCTGGGTATGGTGGTACACATTATTATAAGTCTAGATACTCAGGAGGCTGAGGCAGGAGAATCTCTGCAAATTCAAGGTAAGCCTGGGATACATAGTGAGTTCAAGACCAGCCTAAACTACTAGCAAGGCCTAGTCTCAAGATCAAAAAACAACAAAAAATAATGATTAAGACCAGTCTGGACAATTTAGGGAGGACTTGACTTTGGGGGGTTTTATTTGTTGTTTTTTAATTGAATTCTTTATTGATACATTTTATATACACATCACAATGGCATTCAGCATTGGGAATTTCTACCAATGTATGACATGAGTTAATTCTCACTTTTACCCATTTCCCTACCCTCACTACAACCCGCCCCCACACATATACGGATGTGTTTTATTTTGTTTGGTTTAGACACAGGCTCTCACTTTGTAGTTCTGGCTGGCCCTGAGCTCACTATGTATCCCAGGCGAGCCTTGAACACATCCTCCTACCTCTGTCTCCCAAGAACCGGGAATATAGGCGTGAGCCACCACACCCGGCACTGTGGTGTGCGGTACTGATTGCAGGTGGGCGTGAGTCTCCACACCCAGCATTGTTATGTGTGGTTACCACAGGGTTGTATGTGGTTACTGCTTGTAAGACAGGCGCTGGAACCACTGAGCTAAATCCCCGGCCCTGTTGTTTTGGTCTTTTGTCCCAAGTTTCTTATGCTGCAATTTAGACTGTCCTTGAACTCACTGTTTACTCCTGGCTGACCTTGAATTTGCAAAATCCTCCTCTCTGAGCCTGTCAAGCTCCGGGATTACAGGTGTGTGAACCTTTCCAGGACAGCCCAGCGTATAGGGAAATCTTCACAGAGGACAGGATTTCAGGCAGTGCACCTGCTAGTATAGTTTACGTGGAAGGAAAAATAGCCAGATGTGCAGCTGTGTACTGATTACTGGGCTGTAGCGAAGGTCTGGCCAGATGGTCAGGAACTCGGAAAGAACATGGTAGGAAAATTGATCAGTATTCAGGGAAGAGGCACGTGGATGGACCTCTCCACATGAGAAGGAAATGTAAAGATATTTGCATCCCATGTAAATTCATCACGAAGTGACCCCTTCAGGAGAGGACGTTAGCAGACAGGCAGACAGGACAACTCGCTTTGTGGACAGCTCTCAGCCTTTTTCCTTACGCTTTTCATTGCCCGACGGGCTCATGAACAGTGGCCAGGGTGGCCAGGATGGAGGTTACGTGTGGGCCCAGCACCATGGACTCACTCACCAAGCTGATGTGACTGTACCCACTGCAAGAGCCCGAGTGCAGGCAGCAGAAACCAATCCTGAGCCTCCAGTTTTGCACCATTCCTCGTGGTCCTCTGCCTGCAGCCCGGCAGCAGGCTGATTACGCTGGATGTTTGCTGTCATGGAAAAGGTGTTCGATGCTCTGTCCTTACTGGGACAGACACTTATCCTAGGTATGGACTTGCTTCCACCACACACAAGCTCCTGCCAAAACTTCCATCCCTGGACTTATAGAATACCTTATCTGCCCTCTTGATATGCCACACATTATTGCTACAGACCAAAGAATATTTTCTTGGCCAGAAGGGAGGTAAGCTGAGGATTTAGCTCAGTGGCTCTGGCACCTGCTTTGCAAACACAGAGTCCTGAGCTCGAAGAAGTGAGGTAATGGGCTCATGGACACGGAATTCACTGATCTCACCAAGTTCCTCACTGTTAGGAAACAGTCCTGGTGACAGGAAGTAGAATGACTTTTGGAAGATAATATAGCACCAGATGGGCGGCAATGCCTTGCAAAGGTGGGGCAGGGTTTTCAGAAGATTGTATATGCTTGAAGTCAGTGTGCTCTGCATGATACTGTGTCTCCGTAGCCTGGATTCATAAGTCCAGAAATTACAAGGTGGAAATGGGGATGATATCATTCACCGTCGGCCCCAGGGATCTGACGGAAGATGTGTCGAGGCTGGCTGGCCAAGTAGGGGCCACCTGTTAATTACAAGAACCCAGAACACGGTGCAGAACTGTTTCCAAAGCCCTGCACACGGACATCAAGCAAGTTTTCAATGAAATGATCAGTGGTCTGACTTTATCCTGAATATGGGGCCCAGTACTGCCCCCAGGGCCCTTACGTAGAAATTTTGGTGGGTGTCCTCGAATTTGGACAGTAAAGAAGGACTCTGACACCTGTGAGTTTGCTGGCATGGCTTTTCTCACGACAGCACACTGGTCGTGGGTATCCGCGGAAATGTACTTTTTATCTTGGCTTTTTCCTCTTTCTTTTGGTGCAGACTTGCCCTCACGCTGCATTTTTATTCTTTCTGATCACCTTTGTCACTTCTTTTTGGTCATTTCATTCAATTCTTTGGTCTAAGAAGAACCCGGAATCCCACTCCAGCACGAAGGGGCACCACCAAACCCAGGAATGTGTATTTGTCAAGCCGATCTAGGCGGGAGCTGCCCAGTAACAGCCGCTTCCTGGACTATGCCCTGCTGCCCCGCCGGCCTCGTGTGGCCTGGCTCTGGAGTGGGGGAGCCGTGTGCCAGGAAGCCCCGCAATGACCCCACTGAGCTGGAAGCCTGGACGCTGCCCTGTTTCTTTTGAGCCGGTCCAGCGGGGGTGATTGACCAACTAGCAAGGGGAAACCCAAGTAGCACCCCACAGTGAAGGAAACAAAAGACATGCCCGGGGTGCAGAGCGTCCCTCAGAGCGCCTCTGAGGGTTGCCATTCCTGTTATCAAGGTCAGTGGGAAATTGCAACTCAATCCAGCAGGATGAAGGGGCCCAAAGCCTTCAGCGCGTGCCAGCCAATGGAGCAGAGGCCGCACTGTGCCACGCTGTATGGCCAGGGCCGGACAGCTGGTCGGCCATACTGCCGCTGCCCTGCTGGAACCCGCAGCTTCTGGGGACGCTGGACCCACCATCAGTGAAGAACTGAAGAGGCACTTTAAAATCAGAAGGGAAAAAAGAGAGAGATGGCAAAAGCCACACTGGACGAGTGGGGAGAACTCCAGAGTGAGCTGCTCACTGGCCTTTCCTCCGCAGTCCCAGCCCTTTGGATCTGATTGGCTCCCTGGCTTGTCTTTCATCGCGACCTTGGATCTCATCCAGCCAAGTGACTTTTCCCCATCCTTTGGTGGAGAGTAAAATTCACGGTGAACGCTTAAGGAGAGGTAGTTTAGCCTACAGGATAAAGTGAAGGCGACATTTGCAAATGGCTCCAATAGTAGCAGGGCACACAGATGACGTTATTAACCTTGGCCAATAATCTAGTCTTAGCGTTTTAGCAAGTGGGGAGGATGACCCACCCTCAAGGAGATAATGGTTTATTTGTATGAGAATCTCACAAGGGTGAGACAGGTAATCTCAAACTCTCCCTCCCTTAGGGAAATGTGCAGTTCTGGTCAGAGGGACTTAATCCCCGGATGCGCCTCCAGCCTCAGTCTTGATGTTTCTCATCTTCCACGCAGACTCCCTGGAGGCCTGGCCCTGTGTGACGACCTACAGTATGTCCACCTAATTTAGCCATCCATAACTGCATGACTAGCTGCAGAAGTGCAGGTTGCACTTGGAATCGTTCTTCCCTGTTTTGTCCATACGCTAGTGCACGCATCCCGTGTATCGAGCAGAGGTCTTTGTTTTCTTCCTTTGTAACAGAATGGGTGTTTTGTTTTGTTTTGTTTTTCAGAGACACAGTCCAGCTGCACAGCCCAGACTGACCTTGAACTGACAAAGCTGGACTGTGATAGGTCACGGGGATGTCAGCTTGAACAAGAGGCACCAGGCAGATGGTGGTAGCACAGTCCTTGGCATGGGCGATTTGCTGAAGAGTGGAGACTTGCCCTGGTTATGGGTGATGCCGAACCACAGGCTTGGAGCCCGCATGGACCTAAAAGGGAAAGAAGGAGAAAGTCTCGCCTTTCCTCCTCAGAGCAGCTTGGTCTCTGCCATCTACCCCGAGTGTCCGTCTCCCAGCTTCCGGCAGACTTGGTCGTCCAGCGAAATCCTTCACCTTCCAGCAGACTCACCGCCCTCGACTTGACTGGGTCTCTGGTTTTCCTGCAGCCACAGCTCTTTTGCACTTTTCCACCCTGACTCTGCAGGTGGCCACTGCGAGCTGTGGTGTCAGCCTGTAGGGTAGGAGTGCAAGAGTAACAAGAGGACGTCTTGCTTCTGTCGCAGCGACTGTGCTGTGTGACCGCGGCACAAAATCACGGGAGATTATGACTGAAAGTCAGGTGCGCCTCTGTTCTCACACCACCACTGTGGACAGTGACATTTTGTTATTATTTTTACCTTTTTTTGAGACAGGATCTTGCTTTGCAGTTCATGCTTGAATGTATGGACTTCCTAGATGGTCAGTGTCTCACGGACACTTGAAATGAGATCGTGTTTTAATGGTATAACACTTAATATATCAGGTTTCACTGATTTTAAGCCGCAGTTTTCTTTTGTTATATATTTCAAAATGTTTGATGACATCCATATTTCTATTTAGACATTTTACAATTACTTCTGACAAAATAGAGGTTATAATGTAGGTTTTAATGCTGGCACATGGACACATTTTTTGGTTTAATTGCTGGTTTAAATGTGATTGAAAACATTATAGTAGATTTTGACATTGAACCTAAGTTATCAGGTACACAGCCCTGGAAACAAAACAGAAAGATGTAAATTAGATATTTGTAAAGCAAACACTGCTAGAAAATTACCATAATTTCACTTTTTTTTTTTTTTCTTTTTGGTGGCACTGATATAGAGGAGCAAGGCCTAGCTCCCAACCTGATATGTAAGTTCATGTTGTCTAAAATCAAAGCAGGAATTTTAGGAATGATGGAGATTTGAGTAGGAAAATTTTATTGAGAGGCAGGAAGGGGAACCCAGAAGGGTGGGTAACCCAGAATCGCTTTTTCCAGGGGAATTTATGGACCAAAATCACAAGGGAAGGTGGGCTCAAAGTGAGGGTTTCCAATAAGATTCAAAAAAGTGGACAGACTATGATCAATCAATGGGCAAAGTGGGGGCTACCAATACAATTCAAAAGAAGTGGGAAAACTATGGTTAAACCATGGGATTATAACAAGTATAGTTGCTTCAACAATACTGATCAAATGGGGTCCAATGAGGAATCAAGTCATTTAACCAGCAGAGTTTTAGGCAGTCTTTGAGGGAGATATGGGTCTTCCCTCTGGGAGATTTTGAAATCATCACCTTCCCTGGAGGTGTGGATCAAAAATCTTAACTCTCTATCCCAGGAGGAGATTGAGATCTATCAGTCACTGTTATCTGGGAAGGCTAGTTTTCTCCTTTGATGGCGCCAACCTTTAGTGAAGTCCTTCGTTCTTGTGAGCTTCTCGAGGGCCTTGTCCTGTCGTCTGCCTACCACATGCCTAACTAGCTTTTCTGCCTGTAATAGCACTGGTGATCGACCTCAGGACCTTGCACTTGCCAGGCGGGCACTGTGCCACTAAGCTACATCCTCTACAGTTCCACATTTTCTTATGACGAACAACTAGACTTTATGAGGAAAAAAAAAAAAAAAAAAAAAGTCTGAGTTGTTAAAAAACAAAACAAAACACTGATTGGCCCGGGGATTTAGCTCAGTGGTTCCAGTGCCTGTCTTGCAATAGCAAGGGCCCGGGGTTCAAGCCCCAGTAACCACAAACAACAATACTGGGCGTGAAGACTCGGGCGCCCAGCAGCAATCAGTACCACATACCACAGTGCTGGGCGTGTTGGCTCACGCCTGTAAACTCAGGGCCTGACTTACAAAAGCGAGACCCTGTCTCAAAAAAAAACAAAAAAACAAAAAAACCTGAGTGAAATAAAGCTAAATAACACATAGCACCTGAGCTATAGTAAATAAAGCTAAGTAACACATAGCACCTGAGCTATACCTATCTCAGAGGTATAACTACTGTACATCAAATAAAGCAACCGAAATTAGGAGAAACTGGCAAACCCCTCAGAGTAAACAGAACACATTTTATAAGAAGCACAGAATAGAAAGGTCTCTTTATACATTTTCAGGGCCATAGACGGTTTCCATCTTTAGCCCGGGGAAATCCAAATCAATCCGCAGTGAGTGGTACTTCCTCTCCGTGGAAGACCCGGCTCCGGAGTGACTGTTTCTGGAGACGATTTTTACGAGGTGAAGGCAGGGACCTCGACCCAGGCCGCGGGGTCGAGCGATCGGAGTTTTTCTCTCCTGCGGCACAGAGAAGGATTAGGTGAATTGAAGCTGCACCCTTCCCACCCGGGGGCCCGCGCAGGGCTCGCCCGCGGTCACCCAGCCAGCGCCTCGGCCGGGACGGGCGGTAAACGGACAAGTGTCGCTCAGCCGCTCAGCCCGCGCCGCTGTTGTTACGAGAGCTCCTGCGGACCGCGGCGTCTGGGGGCATCGGAAATGCAGCTGTGTCTGCGAACCAGGCCCGGCCACCCACCGAGCCCGAGCCACCCTTCGCAAGAGCTTCCGGGACGGAGAGGAAAGCGGAGCCCCCGAACCCACCCGACAATCCCCAAATTCAGGTACACAAACCACATTGGGTCTATCTAGAGGATAGCGTGAGCGGCGATCAGAGGCAGCGGACTGGCTCAGCGCCGTGTCAATCACGCTCCGGAAGACGCTGTGGGCGGAGCTTCGAGCCAGCTCGGCCCTCAAATCCCCGCCCGCCGGAGTCTGCTGCGAGCTAGGTGCGTGACCGGCACTGTGCGGTCGGTCCGTGCGATGTGCTGCGATGCGGACGGACCCTGCAGACCTTGTGCTAAGAGAAGTTTGCCAGACTCGCAAGGACACATTTTGTGTGATTTCACTTACCTGAGATTCGCAGAAGACTCGGATTTCCAGAGAAAGAGGGTAGGGTAGAGCAAGGGCCGCTGGAATCCCGGAGATGAAAGGCAGGAACGATGCGCTTGTGACATTCGGAGAGACCACAGATGTGCTAAAATTACCTTCTGACGATGGCAGTACCGTTCTGAATTTATACTAAAACTACTGAATGGCACGCTTTCAAGGGGTGTTTTTTGTGGTTTGTAGATTTTATTTCAATAAAATAGCTAGATACACCAAAGCACGGACAGTGTTTTCTCCTAATAAAAACAAAATTAAAAATTCTATACCTTTTATACCTGGAAACAAGACAGAAAATACTAGATATTAGAACGGCCATTGAGGAACTGGAGTTCTCCTATATTCCTGATAGGATATAAGCTATAAACCTGTGGCACTGTCTACCAAATCTGAACATATGCGTCTCCTCCAGACATTTTGCCTTTAAGTATACATTCTACAAAAATATCTGACAGGGGCTGGGGATTTAGCTCAGTGGTTTCAGCCCCTGCCTTGCAAGCACAAGGCCGGAGGGTGATCCCCAGTAACCACAAACAACAATGCTGGGCGTGGTGATTCACGCCCACCGGTAATCAGTACCACATACCAGTGCTTGGTTTGGTGGCTCCACCTATAATCCCAGCACTCGGGAGGCAGAGGCAGGAGGATTGCTGTGAGTTCCAGGCTCACC
>PVIR01040520.1:0-13295 GCA_004026965.1 Petromus typicus | reverse complement strand
TTGTGGTTCAGGCTGGCCCTGAGCTCAGCCTCCAACTCACATCACAGCAATCCTCCTGCCTCTGCCTCCCCAGTGCTGGGATTACAGGCGTGAGCCACCACGCCCGGCACTGTGGTATGTGGTACTGGTTGCTGCTGGGTGTGGGTCTCCACACCCAGTATTGTTATGTGGTTACCGGGGAATCGAACCCAGGCCCTTGCGCTTGCAAGACAGGCCCCGGAACCACTGAGCTAACTCCCTGGCCCTCTAGCAGCATAATTTTTAATGGCTAATCTGGAAAACATTCCAAATGCCCATCTTTTGGTGCCTAGTGAAAGAACATGTAATTTTATAATGGAGTACTGCTTAGCCATAAAGATTAATAAACTAGAGGCATTTGTAGCTAAATTTATACACATTGAGACCATAAGCTTGAGTGAAATGAATAGGACAGATTTGTAAGTACCAAATAATTTCTCTGGCATGAGAAATTGGAAGAGTAAATGAGGACCAAAATGTATAACATATACTATACAATAGGAAGAAAAGGGAAGGCAAAGTAGGGAGGAGATTGGAGAAAGGAAAGATGGGGAAAATTATGAGAAAAGAAGGAAGAAACAGAATTTTAATAAGAAGAGAAGAATTGTGGGGTGGAAGGGAGGGCAGGGGAATGGAGCAGAAACAACAACCAAGATCTAACATACACAAGTATGAATTCTCCCTGACAAATATGATAATGTATACTTCACAGGTACCAATAAACAATGAAATAAAAAAAGTTGTGTGAATTTGAAGTGTGAGCTAAAAGATGTGAGTTGGAAGGTTGAGTTACTTTGGCCATTTAGGTTTTTGGCAGACTTTTTGTTGTTCTTTATATATGGTTTGAAGAAGGCATCCAATTTCATTCTTTTGCACATGAATATCAACGTTTCCCAGCACCATTTGTTGGAAAGAGTCTTCTTTCCTTCTTTGAATGGTCTTGATGTTTTTGTTGAACATCAGTTTAGCATATATTTAAGCATTTATTTTTAGACCCTCAATTCTATGGTATTAGACTTTATTCTTGTACTAGTATTGCACTACCTTGATTACCCTAGTGTTGTCATAAATTTGGAAATCAGGAAGCATCAGTCCTCCAACTTTTTTCTTCTTTTCAATATTGCTTTGGTTATGCTGGATCTCTTGTATTTACATGTGGCTTTTTTAGGATCAGCTTATAAATTTATATAAAGAAGCCAGTTAGGACTTTAAAAGGGACTGTGCTGAATAGTTACATCAAACTGGAAATCTTAGTGATAGTAAATTTTCTGATTCACAAACATAAAATGTTCCAATTATTTATATTTCAAATTTTTTCAATGATATTTTGTAGTTTTCAAAGTAGTCTTGAAATTCCTTTGTTAAATTTTTCTTAAGTATTTTCTTTTTGATGCTATGACATTCTTTTAAAATTTCACTTCCACATTTTTAATTATGTGTAAAAGTAAAACTGCCTTTTTGTATTACTGATCTATGTCCTGCAATTTTATAGAAGCCATATTTGTTCTCATATTTTTTAGTGGACTTTTTTAGGATTGTCTCTCTATATATATTATGTCATCTATGAATAAAAATACCATTAATTCTTTCTTTCTGACCCTATCTGTTCACTATTTTTCTTGCCTTGTCTGAATAGAACTTTAATATAAAATTGAATTAAAATGGAATTATTGGACAATTGTTTTATTCTCAGTTTTAAGGAGGAGGATAATCTTCAATCTTTTATCATGGAATAGAATATTAATTATGAAGTTTTGGTAGATGATCTCTTTTCTAAGTTCAAGAAAGTTTCCTTTTATTGCATCTTGTGTTTCTTAACATGAAAGCTATTGAACTTCGTCAGATGCTATTTCTACATCTGTTGAGATGACAGTCTAGTTTTGTACTTTGTTCTTTTAAGTTGGCATATCATATCACTTGATTTTGGAGGTTAAGTCATTTTGCACTCCTAAGATAAATCTACTTAATGATGGTATATATACCTTTTTATATATTTCTGGCATTGGTTTGCTAATATTGTGTTCATAACTTTTGTATTCATAAAAGATATTCAGATTAGTTATTTTTTAACATATTATTGAATTTGGGGTTTCTGATGTTTCCCTGTGATTAAATACACATTTTGCGTCTTGGCAAGTATACCCCAGAAACAATGTTATGTCATTCTTGATACATTATATGGTAACATTTTTCATGCCAATTTGACGAATTACTGACCATATTAATATTGATTATATAATTTTTTCTGTAGTTGGTTTCTTAGAGTTTTACCTGAGATGAAAGGCATTTGAAGATCAGAAAAGCAAAGATACAGCATATATGTAGTAGTAGCCAACCTCTCTTTGACCTCTATGGAACAGACATTGTAGACTTAAAAGTGGCTAATTATTAATAACAACATACTATATTCTTGAAAATTGATGAAAAATTTTAAATGTGCTCAGCACACAAAATCAACATATGAAGTAATCCATATGTTAAGTATATCAATTTAAGGGACCAGGGATTTAGCTCAGTGGTTCCGGCGCCTGTCTTGCAAGCACAAGGGCCCTAGTTCGATCACGGATAACCACATACAATACTGGGCGTGGAGACTCACCCCAGCAGCAACCAGTACCACATACCACAGTGCCGGGCGTGGTGGCTCACGTCTGTAATCCCAGCACTCGGGAGGCAGAGGCAGGATTGCTGTGATGTGAGTCTGAGGCTGAGCTCAGGGCCAGCCTGAACTACAAAATGAGACCCTGCCTTAAAAAAAAAAAAAAAAAAAAAAAAAGTTTATTCAGTTCATTAGTTTCCAACATTCTCCTCTGTATTATACAGTAGCAAGATCAGAAATCTAGAGTAGAAGAATAAGAGAAGCAAAAGAACATGATAACAAAATTTAGAGTAAAATTGGTAATTAATTTAATATTAGCACACCTTTGTACTAGTTATGTATCTTCTTCCAGTTTTCATTAAAATCTTCAAATCCTGGATGTTTCTTCCTGAAGGTACCTTATAAAAGATTGGTATCTACACTATTAAAATTGACCTGCAAACCTGTGAGGGTAAGGGTCTAAAAGACTCATGGCAAAGTGAAGGTCTGAAACTTATGACATTCCTACCAAAATTAAAATAGGCTTATTTTTATTGACACGCGGGCCAGGCCACAAATTTATTTTCCTATCACCACAGCTAACAGTTTTCACTGCAAATGATCACTGAATATTGTTTCATACAAAGCTCTATCACCCTTCTGACCTATGTCGGTTAAATATGTGAAGTTAAATAATCTATCCACATTTACCCAATTATAATTTTCTAACTTAAAATTTCAACCAAAATTATCAGATTTCAGTGCTTTCACTCTATAATTATATATTCCAACAATATACCCATTAATCTAGAGTTGGTATGGTTATTGAGTCTTCCTAGACAATCAAACATGATAAAATATCAATAATTACCACCTTACAAGCCACTTTAAATTGTCTCTTAAAATTGACATAATTATATGCCTTTATGTACCAATATGTTATTCTAAAGTAAGTTTACATCACAAAATGATTAAATTGATATATTGGGTTTTTTTGAGACAGGGTCTCACTTTGTAGTTCAGGCTGGCCCTGAGCTCAACCTCAAACTCAAATCACAGCAATACTCCTGCCTCTGCCTCCCGAGTGCTGGGATTACAGAGGTGAGCCACCACGCCCGGCACTGTGGTATGTGGTTCTGATTGCTGCTGGGCGTGAATCTCCACGCCCAGTATTGTATGTGGTTACCCAGGATCAACCTAGGCTATTGTGCTTGCAAGACAGGTGCAAATCCCCGGCCCCTATTCTTCCATTCTTGTGAGTCAATTTGTAATAAGTAAACACCAAAAGAAAAAATAGAAAATTCGTGAATTGAATTTCTGCTTTGCTTCCTGTCCCCAGCACTAATTATTTATTTCACATAGGGTTTTTGTTTTGTTTTGTTTTGTTTGCCTAGATTAGGAGCTTTACTAAATAATACATCTCTGAATCTCTCAAGTTCTTTTATTTACTTTATTTTCTAGTAATGGAAATCATGACAAAATAAAGTCAGTAATATAAATGGAGAAAAGTGATTTCTAATTGGACTTCCAAGTGTACTAAAATTATTTTTTTGGAAAATTTGTATAACCTATATTAAATTTGTTTAATATATTAATGTCCAAAGATTACATTATATTATCACTTAATTTTTTGGAATAATTTAATCGGTGACAGCAGATGATATGCTCTCTCAGACACATTTGCTTGGCAAGTCCTCAAATGCTGAAGAAAAACAGTTGTGATAAGGATATTTTGCCCTTATCCTTTCATACAAAAGTGAGAAATTTCAGAGCTAAGGATAACACATTCAGGAATCTATGTTTACTGATGAGGTTTTAAAGAAAGTCATGCCACTGAAAGAGGATGCACTTAAGCAGGAGGATTATCAAAAGCTATTAAAATGTTAATCTAGCTTTTAAAAGCAGTGCTTTTATCTCAGAGTGTAAAGAGGGCATTTGCTTATTATCTATTCACTCTAAATGCAATCATTTGGGAATTTAAAAAGCAGAAATTCATTTTTTTAACTTATAAAGGAAATGGTTGAATAAAGTAGTTACAAATGCCAATATTTTAGTTTCTTCTCATATTGACTGGGCTTGAATTTCTTTTTTAAAACTTATCTTAGATGTGTAAGGTTCAAAATATATTCATTTAACAGCATAAGATTTTCTTGTAGATGAAAACAGCATACAAGTGTGTAGTTTTTGGTGATATGAATATTCCCAGTATAGGTTTTTAAAGATTTCTCCTTTTGGGGAGACTCAACTTACACTAAACCTTTGACTTATGACCTCAATTCATTTCTGAGGGCTGGCTGTAACTCAGATTGGTCAGTTTAAGGTTCTCCCTTCAGGCAGATCTCAGTGTCCTTATAAAGTGTCCTTATAAAGATATTCACCCAGGATTTCTCAATTAATGCCACATAAGAAAGGATGTTATAGGGGAGTTAGCTCAGTGGTTACAGCACCTGTCTTGCAAGCACAAGGACCCGGGTTCGATCCCCGGTAACCACATACAATACTGGGTGTGGAGACTCACGCCCAGCAACAACCAGTACCACATACCACAGTGCCAGGCGTGGTGGCTCACTCCTGTAATCCCAGCACTCGGGAGGCAGAGGCAGGAGGATTGCTGTGAAGTGAGTTTGAGGCTGAGCTCAGGGCCAGCCTGAACCACAAAGCGAGACCCTGTCTCAAAAAACCTAAGAAAAAAAGAAAGGATGTTATAATATTCCCTCCAGAACACTTTAAGGGTTAAATCTGTGTCTGAGACCATCAGGAAGCATAAGCAGCTGACATTTTGGTCATAACTTGAGTTTGGTTAAAAATTAAAACTAAAATTTCAGTTGTAACTCAAAGGTTCACTGTACATAAAAAGTAAAACACTGTAGAGCTGCTAAAGGAGGCAAGAATCAAAGTTTAAAAGGAAATAGTATGTAGGGGTAAGTAATAAAGGGTAAATAATGTGATGATAATTTAAAAAGTAAACAAAGCTTATGTATATAGGAGGCAGGGGGTTGTAGGGTGGGTAGGGAAATGGGAAAAATGAGGATTAAATTGTGTCATATACTGGAACAAATTCTCAATGCTGAATGTGATGATGATGTGTATATATATATATATATATATATATATACAATAAAGATTTGAATTTAAAAAAAGAAAGTTTGAATGAAAGAAGCCATTTGAACTACAATAGTCAAAATTACTTTATGGAAAAGATAGGAGTTGAACAGGCTGATTAAGAATAGTAAAATGCAATAATAATAATTTAAAAATTAAAAAATTAAAAAATTAATTAAAAAAAAAAAAGAATAGTAAAATGCATGGGCCGGAGATTTAGCTCAGTGGTTCCGGCGCCTATCTTGCAAGAGCAAGGACCTGGGTTGATCCCCGGTAACCACATACAATACTGGGCGTGGAGACTCACCCCAGCAGCAACCAGTACCAGTTGCTACATCTTGGAAACAACCCAAGTGTCCATCAACTGGAGACTGGATAAAAAAGCTGTGGTTCTTCTACAGAATGGAGTATTACTCAGCCATAAAAAATGATAAGCTTGAGGGAGCCGGGGAGTTAGCTCAGTGGTTCCGGCGCCTGTCTTGCAAGCGCAAGGGCCCGGGTTTGATTCCCCGGTAACCACAGACAATACCGGGCGTGGAGACTCACGCCCAGCAGCAAACAGTACCACATACCACAGTGCCGGGCGTGGTGGCTCACGCCTGTAATCCCAGCACTCGGGAGGCAGAGGCAGGAGGATTGCTGTGATGTGAGTTTGAGGCTGAGCTCAGGGCCAGTCTGAAACACAAAAAACGAGACCCTGTCTCAAAAAAACCTTAAAAAAAATGATAAGCTTGAATCATTTATACTTAAATGGACATACCTTGTGGATATCCTCATAAGTGCAATAAATAGGGCACAGATAGGTACATATCACATCTTTTCTCTGGTATGAGAAAATAAAGATATAAATGAGTCCGAGAACTGTATGTTATATATTGTGAAATAGAAAATGCTCAAAGTAAAATAGGGTGAAGGGGGAAAAATAATGAGATTATAACAAAAAAATAATGAAACAAATTTTATGTATATGGGGGGGCAGTAGGGTGGGTAGGGCTATGGGAAAAAATGAGAATTAAGTTGTTTCTTATACTGGTATAAATCCCCATTATGGAGTGCAGTCATGATGCATATATGTAATGTACCAATAAAGGTAATTTTAAAAAAAGAATAGTAAAATGCAGTCTCCTATGGGATTAATAAATGGTGTAGAAGTATAGGCATAAATACCATTATATGGAGGAAGCAACCATGGAATAGTTTGTTAGAGGGCAGGGATTCATACTAAGTGTAGTAATTCAGAATGCTAAAATGCACTAGCGCTGGATCATAAGTGTCTCAGTGCCAGTGGGCATTAGTGCCAGTGGGAATCACTGATAATTTTTAGGAGTAGTGAAATAAGGATATATGCAAGGAATATTTTTCAACAGAGTTCCTGTCAGTAGTGTAAGACCACTTTTGGAGGCTTGGAAAATGGCTAGAAAGCCTTAAACTAACTGTGAAGCAAGGAAAGAATAATAAGATATTGCTAGCATTGCAAATGAGACCCAATGAAAATTGTATCTCCGTGTGATTTATAGCAGAAGTGACTCAAGGATGACTCCCAGTCACTGAGGTTTGAAACTGTGAAATGATCATGCCTTTGACAAAAATAACGTGACTGCCTTAACCCTGGACAGCCTTCAGTGATGTCACAAGGATTTATCTTAGCTAACTTTGATACACAGAATTTAAAAAATTATCATTCAATTTCCTGATAGAGTTGCAAAATTAATCTAAAAACATAATATGTCAGTCATGACTTTAATTGAATACCTATGTATCTTCTAAAAATAAAGCCTGCATCTGTCTGAATTGTAAGTAGTATGCATTAAGGGTGAATCAAACAAGTATGCATTCTTTATCAGAATGTTAAGTTGAATCTTCTTGATTAGTGATTTAAACTGTGGTAATGTATCTCATTAATGAGAAGATAATGTGCCCTCAGGGAGTCTGTCTGGAAGGATGAGGCTGTTCACTGACATCAGAGACTGGAACATTGCCAAGCCAGTTCTAGGGCTCACATCACTTTGCTTAGAAATAAAAGCCAATAAATAGCAAGTTCCTTGAGGTTCCATGACAACATGGAATGTACAGAGTGCCATTTACAATGAGCACTCAGCTAAAGGGGGGAAGCCAATTATATATTGTTTCACATTGTGTTGTAATTATTTTACATTAATTATATATTCAGTTGTGTTCTGTTGGCTAGTAGGCTTGTGTAAATTACATATTTTTATATTGTGATCAAATTTTTTCATGTGCATTAATTGTAACATTCCTAGGTAAACTAGGAGCTCCCCCAGGACAGGGACTCTGTTCCTCTCAGTTTACAGCATC
Source organism: Petromus typicus (assembly GCA_004026965.1). Taxonomy (NCBI): domain Eukaryota; kingdom Metazoa; phylum Chordata; class Mammalia; order Rodentia; family Petromuridae; genus Petromus; species Petromus typicus. Next base: position 5,281 of record PVIR01040520.1, on the reverse strand, counting down.
AGATGTGGTACAGAGCTAACTATTAAACTGAAATAAGATATTTCAGGATATTTGGGTATGGATCTGTGGTACTATTATGGACATCTATAACACTTCTTATTCTAAAATAGTACAGTGAATGTTGACTTTAAACAGCAGCATGACTTTATGTTCCAATTACTATTAGTAACAATATCCAGAGACAGAATTAGTGTATAATCATGCAGAATACAAACTACAAAGCAAAAAATAAACTTACCTGTAAAATGAGAATATCCAACAGATTAATAGCCTGTTCTTGGCTTTTTCACTTGGATATATCAATTAAAGTCTTTGAGCTCAGAGATTTCCTACCAACAAAAAGGACAGTAATTTCTATATAAGCAACTGTTTGTCACTATTAAATACAATAACATGTCAATATCCCAGCAGTACCAACTCTTCAAAATAAGAACAGGTAACCAGTGTTTTTTACTACAACAATGACAATAAATCTCTCTGAAAATCTGTTCAGAAATTCTCATTCCAAGTAGTAGCATCCATGATGGTTATTTAATATGTACTCAAGTTACTTTCAAGCTCTGAAATGCTTTGATTATAATTTCCATCATCTCTTTATGATGTATATTGTGTATTGCCATTTCTAAGTAAACAAGATGTTTTCACACACTTTAAAGAGTTCTATAATGTATTATAGATATTGTGAAATAGAAAATATTCAAAAGGGAAAAGAGTGTAGGGAAAAGTAATGAAGCGAAAGAAAAAATGTGATGGTAAAAGAGGAAACAAAGACTATGTATATAGGAGGGAAAGAGGTTTGTAGAGTGGGCAAAGGAATAGGAAAAAATAAAAATTAAGTCCTGTCATGCACTGGTACAAATTCTCAATGTTGGGTGTGATCATGATATGTATAATTTTTTTTTTTTTTGAGACAGAGTCTCGCTTTTGTAGTTCAGGGTGGCCATGAGCTCAGCCTCCAACTCACATCACAGCAATCCTCCTGCCTCTGCCTCCCGAGTGCTGGGATTACAGGCGTGAGCCACCACGCCCGGCACTGTGGTATGTGGTACTGATTGCTGCTGGGAGTGAATTGCCACACCTAGTATTTTATGTGATTACCAGGGATCGAACCAGGGTCCTTGTACTTGCAAGACAGGCGCCAGAACCACTGAGCTAAATCCCCAGCCTGATCATGATGTGTATATAAAATGTACCAATAAAGAATTTGATTTTTTAAAAAAACTGAAATAAATACATGAAATATTTTGTTTATTGAGCTCTTAGAATAGAGCGTACCCTTAGCTTATGAACACAATTCATTCTTTAGGGCTGGTTGTAACTCAGGGTGGCCAATTGAAGGGTCAGGCTCCTCTACACAATCTTCAGAGTCTTTCTCCTATACACAGGCAGATCTCTGTGTCCTTAAAGAGATACTGGCCTAGGATTTCTGCTAGCCTCACACAGGAAAGGATGTTTTAATGTTCCTTCCTGAACTCTGTAAGGGTTAGATCTGTATTTGAGGCCATCTAGAAACACAAGCAGCAGGCATTTGGGTCACAACTCAAGACTTTATTCATAAGTTAAAACTAAAATTCTGGTCATACCCTAAGTTGTTTTTATATTGGACCAGTCATAGCTCAAGGGTCCACTGTACCCTAAATGAATAAATTTTCTCAATGAAAACATTGAGTATTTATGATATATCACTGCTACAGGCAAATGAAAATTTATGCTTTCATGGAATTACTTATGGCGGACTGCATTGTGAGTGAAAAAGCTTGGATTGTACATCTGACATATAACAGTGAGCTCACTAGTTGTGTGATGATGTGTGTGCATGTGAATTGCTGTATGCACATATTCTTACCTAATGCTTTCACGAGGTGTTTAGCATTGCAAATGTCATACTGCTTTAGTCTACTTCATTCTCAAAGTCCACTTAAAATGCACAGAATTGCTCTGGTCTCTGGCGGCACTTGTGGGCAGGTCTTGGAAAAACATCTTGTCTCATGTTATTTCTTTCATCTGCCTTTTATTTTGAATTTGTTTAAATTTTGCATTTAATACAGCATAATGAGGCTTTGAGTTGTTTGTTTTCTGTCTTTTTGTTTAATCAAGGCTATGCCATCTAATTATTACAGCTCTTTAACAATCTCACCATTTCTTTTCTAATGTTTTGGCACTTCTCTTCTTACCCTCTTGGGATTTGAAGGAATATTATTATGGTTGCTGTTTGACCCAGGAGAAACTAAGGTATAAAAGAAGATAAACAACCCGACCAGTTCTTTGGAATTAAGTAGTCAGTGTTATGCTTTGTGTTTTGTTCACCATAGCAGGTCTTGCCAGTTGAACCAGCCAGTAGCCCACGATATTCGCAGACAAATCTGTAGTTCTGCTGAACTTGGAGTCAAAAGTTTGGTCTCCGTTCCTGTGTAGGTATCTTTTGTGACCCTAGGAAAGCATTCGAGCCCTTTAGGCTTTTGAAAATTGGGATAAATTGTAACTTTTCTTGAAATATCTTATGTTTTTCTACTATTCATCTTTCCTTCAGTTTTCTTTTATGCTTAGCTTTTCCTTCTCTCTCTGTCTCTCTTTTTTTTCCCCCTGGGGAGACTTCCTCTGTATCTTGCAGCCCTCATTCCTATATAAATTTTTTGAGACAGGGTCTCACTTTGTAATTCAGGCTGGTCCTGAAACCAGCCTTGAACTCACAGAAATCCTCCTGCCTCTTCCTCCTGAGTGCTGGGATTATAGGTGTGACCCACCATGCCCAACACTGTGGAATGTGGTACAGATTGCTGCTGGGAGTGAGTCACCACGCCCGGCATTGTTTCGTGTGGTTACCCAGGATGGAGCCCCAGCCCTTGCAGTTGCCAGGCAGACGTGGGAACCACTGAGCTAAATCCCTGGGCCCCTCATTCCTGTTCTTTAAAGCCTGTCCCTCCGTTTCTTGATATCATATTCTCCCATATAATGTTTAACTGATCAGTTTCTTCTATCATGCTTGAATGAAGAGAAAATTAGCCTGATTTGCCATTTTTACAAAGGATATAGCATCTCAATTGATGTCATGTTGAAAGAATATGAAATAAACGATGAAGACTGAAGAACCTGAACATCATAGTTAAGATCTCTTACTTTAATGTGTTATAAAAAGTTTATTTAAATAAATTTTTAAAAGAAGAAGCTCTCAAGCTATGAAAACTATGTTTTAGTTTGGTGTGGAAAGATGCATGCATATGTGAGCATGCTCTTAACTTTGGATGGAGTTAATACAAACTGTCAAATAAGTTACTGTTACTGATTAATAGCGAATAAAATTGAGGTTAAGTATTATTTACTGAGGCTAAATGTTCTCCATTTGTGGAAGGCAAGGGTAAGGTGAATAGCAGTTTTCTTGCTATATGACTCAGGAGTGTAACATCCTGGGGCCTTGTAAAGAACAAGGGAATACTGCTATTGTGACGTAGAAAATTAAGACAGAGGGAGGCTGGCTGTGTGATGCAGATGGTTTCTTCTCCAAGTCTGGGGGCAGAGGTCCCTCCTAGCCTACAGGTTTAGAGATTACTAGGTAATGCTACCATGGTTCAGAGAATGGATGACTTTTCCTGGCAGCAGGTAAAGTTATTCTTACCTTTAGCTTTTAGTTTTCTCACTCTGAGCTGTGTTTACTGATTGCTGTTAGTTGAGGAACAGATCTGCAATTGAATACCGTAAACTGATAGAGAATTTGAGTTTATTTGTGGGAAATTTTATACATGTAAATTGCAGTATCAGCAACTAACATAACAGACTACTATCTGTAATGAAACACTGAACTGAAGACAGCTTAGCTAGATGTAGTAGCACACAGCTGTCACCCCAGCACTCAGGGAGGCTGAGGCTGGAGGATCACAAGGTCAAATCCAGCCTAGACAACTCCGTGACTTAAGAAGACCCTATGGTCAAGATTTTTAAAAAATTCAAATGTATTGGGTATGTAGCTCAGTGAGAAGACCCTGGACTCAATCCTCAGAAGGACACACACAAAATCAAATTTCATAGCAGTAGTTGTTTTTTATGGCTTGTGTTTGGATGTTCCCCCAGAGCATTATGCTTTTTCAGAAGTGGCTGTATCTAGTATATGACTGGACTGATTCATGGTGGAGCTAGGCCTCAGAGCACTAGGGTTAGGGCTGTGATTGCTACCAGCCATAAGAGTCTGAATAAGATAATAGGGGCAGGAAGAAGATGTCAAGGGCTCTTGTTGCTTTGCTATCTGCTGGCCACTAAGAACTGTTTCTCCACTGCCAGACCTGTCTGCCTGGCCACCTAGCTTGGAGCCAGCCAATTATTGATTGAAACCTCTATGATCTATAAGACAAATCTTTCTCCCTTTACCTTTGGGTGTCAGGTGTTTTGTCTCAGCTACAAGAGAAAAGTAACTAACAAATTGTTGATACTTCTTAATCTAGTCTGGGACAATTCCTCATTTTTTGTATGTCATGACTTTGACACATTTAATGAGTATTGTCAATTATTTCTACACAATGGCTCTGAAGTTCATGTGCCTCACATTTCTCCTTTGTACAGTACTGATAACAATTTTTCTGCAAAGCTCTCTGTCTTAATTACATATACGCTTACAATTTGTAGAGGTTTCAGTCCATAGCTCTGTGGCTCCAAGGCAGAGCGCCACATGGCAGAGGAGCATCTGCAAAGGAGAAAGAGCAGTTCATTGCAGGCCAAGGCAGCAAAATTAACAAGCGGGAAGACAAGCCTCTTTCTGTCTCTTATGTCATATCTAGGCTACAAGGATTAGGACAGTGCCAAACCAGTGTAGTGATTTAGTAATCACATGCCCTCAATCCCAGCATTGCACACTCTAGATATAGTCATCTCTCAAAAAGATCCATCTGAGACTTCATGAGGCTTTAGGGGAGCATGTAGACCCTGTCTATAACACTCTCAATATGAAATATTGTAAATATTAAGTGAAATAGTATAATATAAAGTTTCAGTATTTGATGTTTTGTAGATACTCTGAATAGAAAGAAGCTCTTATGACTAATGTTTAAACTTCATTGTGCTTTCCTTTGCTTCTAGTTTGGAAAATGAGATACTAAGATTGCTCTCTGTTTAGCTATTGTGTCACTTTCAACATGTAGAATAGTTGCCCCTGTACAACAAAAGAAACAATCAACACAATGAAAAACAACCCACAGAATGGGGAAAAAGTTTTCCCAGCTATTTCTTAGAAGAGTGATATCTAGAATAGATAAAGAACTCAAGAAATTTAGATTTCCAGAACAAATGACTTACC
>PVIR01040519.1:0-13297 GCA_004026965.1 Petromus typicus | reverse complement strand
TGATTAGCTGCTTTGACAAATATACTCCCCAACTAACAACAGCTGCTAGGAAAATCATTAGAGTAGAACAGAAATCTCAAGTACTGTATGTTCTGCTCATTTGATGAAATAGGAAATCTTTTTGTTAAGGATCTCAAACTTTTCAAGGATGATGCCTCCATTGTAAATGAATGGCTTAGAGTGAGCTATTTTTCAAGTTATACGTGATATTTACTCTACCTTTTTATTCAGCTAGTGCCAGTCCCTGGCAGAATGCATGTGTGGGAAGAATAACACAATAGGAATCACAGCCGCCATCAGTCATGAGCAATTTAGCTCAGACCGCCAGGCAAATTTCCCAGAGGAGGAACATGGTGGCATGGTCCCCAGGGAGGATGGGGGAAGGAGCCCGGGACAGCGGGTGAAGGTGCCCTGGTGGGTATCGGAATAGTGGGACTCCAGCCCCTTCCCCTCTGTTTTTGCTTCTTGGGGGTGAGTGAAGTGAGCAAAGCTGGAGTGGTCCATGTATCATGGACGGACACACGAGTATCATTTCATTCAGTAGAGGCAGTGAAGCTAGATAAGAAAATGCTTCCCATAGGAAGAGACTTGGAGCTGAGGGTTGAGAAATCATAGAAATCACAATGAAAGGGGAGTCTAGAGCAAGGAATTTAATAAAATGTGCCTGTGGCTTGGAGTCCATGTTGAGAACCAGGAAGAGATTCCACCCCCAGTTGCAGCAGAGATGAAAATGTGAGGAGATACAGTGAGAGGCAGAGTTACATAATGTGCCAGGGTAGATCTCCAAGGGGAGAAGGAGCCGTATGAAATACGTGCTGTGTAGTTCTACTTGTGACTCAGGAGCCTTATCCCCAGCATCCTGAATAGCGACCCACCAGCTTCGGCTGGGGCCCTACCAAGGGTGGGTGTCATAGGGAACAACTAGTTTTATTTTGGACAGTTTGGATTTTAGAGAAAGCTGCTTTATTTTGATCTGGAATCTGCCTACCTTTAAAGCTCACCCATTAATTTTAATTCTTTATTCCATAAAACAAAAAAGTCTCTTTTCTTAGGTCTAAGAATGAGTCATCTAGATTCTTGGAAACAGCTATTTTTTATTCTTCCTTAGTCTTCTCTAGTCCTCCTCCCTCAAAATATTCCCAAGGCTTCAGGAAAATCTTGCCAAGATTTCTGTCTCATGATTTACATATCTCCAGAAGTTAGATTTGTCACACATATGACTGCCATGCTGTTAAAACATAAAACACCATAACTGAGGTTGTTATCATATCTGTCTCTTGAGCAGCCACAATAAAATAATAGGACAAACCAGAGTAACAGAATTCTATCTCCTTTAAATGTGTTTCCCAAAGAACTGCAACCTGGTGTCAAATGACCACTCCCTCAGTCATCTGCAGTAAGTTTTTATTTCACTACTGCAGAAGAAAATAACGTATGACTCAACTCAAATAAAAATCAACATTTCAACTCAAAGAATAAAGAGAACTAACCACAAAGTCTGAGATGATCTTGTCTAACCTCTTCATTTTATAACACAGACAAGAGATGACCACAGAGAACAAATAGTGAAAGAATTTGTTCAGACTATTAGAAGGATGTTTGATGAATAGGTAGACATTCTTGTAGTGCTAGATTGGCATCACACAGATTATTTTCCAATCACAAAGAAAATGATCGATGTAAAATTAAAGTGATCCAGTGGTCATGAACTAAATGAACAGGTGAGTGTCTCTAGTGATGGTTCCCCAAGGTAATATCTGATTCCAAAGGGAATACCTGACATAGTTTTTTTTTTTTTTTTGAGACAGGGTCTCTCTTTGTGGTTCAGGCTGGCCCTGAGCTCAGCCTCAAACTCACATCACAGTAATCCTCCTGCCTCTGCCTCCCGAGTGCTGGGATTACAGGCGTGAGCCACCACGCCCGGCACTGTGGTATGTGGTACTGGTTGCTGCTGGGGTGAGTCTCCACGCCCAGTAATGTTATGTGGTTTCTAGGGATCAAACCTGGGTCCTTGCGCTTGCAAGACAGGTGCCAGAACCACTGAGCTATATCCCCAGCCCTGCCTGACATAATTTAGAATGTAATCTGGGCAGAAAAAAAACTCTAATTAAGATACATAAAATTCAAATGTTTCTGGAACATGTGGATATCTACATGCAAAAGAATGAACTTGAACTAAAAACACTGTTTATAACAAAACATATTCAAAGTCATCAAAGACTTAATTAGTAGAGCTAGATCCACAAAGCTCTTAGAAGAAAGCATAGGTGTAAATCTTTATTATGGTGGATTAGGCAGTGATATCAGAAACATAAGTAACAAAAAAGAAAAGTGAGTTTCACGAAAATTGAGCCTTCTTTGCATTAAATGCTACTATCATGAAAGTGGAGAGATAATGTAGAGAATGAGAGGAGGTATTTGCAAGTTGCATATCTGATAAGGGTCATATAACCAGAATCTATACAGAAACCTCTCAGTCTAAAAATAGGCAAACAGGGGCCAGGAATTTAGCTCAGTGGTTCTGGCGCCTGCCTTGCAAATGCAAGGGCCCATGTTCAATCCCCTGCCAATACTGGGTGTGGAGACTCACCCCAGCAGCAATCAGTACCACATACCACAGTGCCGGGCGTGGTGGCTCACGCCTGTAATCCCAGCACTCGGGAGGCAGAGGCCGGAGGATTGCTGTGATGTGAGTTTGAGGCTGAGCTCGGGGCCAGCCTTAACTACAAAGCGAGACCCTATCTCAAAAAAACCTTAAAAAAAAAAAAGAAAAAACAAAGTTCTACTCTTGCTGTGAGATCCTCAGTAATTTGTACAATCTTAATAGTGGTTCTGGCACTTGCCTAGCAAGCACAAAATCCTGAGTTCGATCCCTGGTAACCACATATAATAATGCAGGATGTGGTGGCTCATGCCTGTAATCCCATCATTTGGGAGGCAGAGACAGGAAGATTGCTGAGTTCAAGGCTGGCTTGGGCTATAAAGTGAGTTCAAGGCCAGCCTGAACTACATAGTGAGACCCTGTTTCAAAAAACCAAAAAAAAAAAAAAAGGCAAAAAACTTTAAATGAACATTTCTCTGAATAAGACAGATGGATGATCAACAGACACATAAAAAATTTTCAAATTCGGGCCGGGGATTTAGCTCAGTGGTTCCGGCACCTGTCTTGCAAGTGCAAGGACCCGGGTTCCATCCCTGGTTACCACATACAGTACTGGGTGTGGAGACTCACGCCCAGCAGCAACTAGTATTTACATACCACAGTGCCGGGAGTGGTGGCTGACGCCTGTAATCCCAGCACTCGGGAGGCAGAGGCAGGAGGATTGCTGTGATGTGAGTTTGAGGCTGAGCTCAGGGCCAGCCTGAACTACAAAGCAAGACCCTGTCTCAAAAAAAAAAAAAAAAAAAATTCAAATTCATTAGTCATTAAGGAAATAGAAATCAAGATCAATGAGATGCAATTTCAAACTTACTTGGTAGAATATAATTTTAAAAAGAAGAAAAAAAATTGCTGAGAAAGTGGAGAAATTGGAACCCTCAGATACTGTTGATAGGAATGGAAAATAGTTCTGCATTTCCTCAAGAAGATTTCCCTAAGACCCAATTTTACTACCCAATAATAAAAAATTATATATATATATATATATATATATAGAGAGAGAGAGAGAGCACAATATACCTATATATATATATATATATAGAGAGAGAGAGAGAGAGAGAGAGAGAGAGAATTAAAACTCCATCTCTAGTCCACAAAATTGTGTAAAGGAACATCCACAGCAGCATTACTTACAATAACCCCAAACTGAAGCGAACCAAATATTTATCAACTGATGAATGAATAAATACAATGTGTCACCATAGAATCACTCAAATATGACAAGTTAAGAAGCTACAGCATTAGTAAATCTTGAAAACATTATATTAACTGAAAGAAGCCAAGCATAAGACCAAACATTACGTGACTTGGAAAACAGGAAGTCGATTCACATCACCAGTGGAGAAGAAGGAAGGAGTTAGGAAATGCGGGGTTTCTTTGTGTGTTGACGGAAGTATTCTAGAACAAGATGATGAAGGTGGTTGCACAATATTATGAATATTCTAACAACTACTATGGACTTTACAATGGTTAAATGTTGAATTTTATGTACATGAATTTTTACTCACTGAAAACATTTTTTAAAGCATATACAAACATTTATATATGGCCTCCATTTTACAGTTAATTCAAGTAATAGGGAAAGACGTTAAGTGACCTCAGGTGGAATCGATTGGACAGACCCAGAAGATGGGCCGATCTTTATGACAGCCGATCTAGACTTCTAGAAAAGCTAAGGACATAAAAGAGAGATTGTGCTACCATTTGAAATGTATGGCAAATTCCCTCACAGGTGTACACTGGAGAGTAAGAATATCACACTTGTTTTGGATGCCATAGCTACTTTCTACCAAGCATATATACCATCTCTACGATAATAAAAATACTTGCTTAAGAGCATGTTGTTGACTTAGAAAACTAGTAAGAACAATTTAGAAAGAAACTGAAAACCACAGGGAAGATTGTTCTTTAAGGATTTAGCTCAGTGGCGCTGTGTCTGCTCTCAAGCCCAAGGTCCTAAGTTTGATCCCTGGTACTGCAAGGAAGAATAAAAATAAAGAAAAACATTGTCCTTTAAATATTTGCCATTGGGGGGAGAAGTTCCAAGTGGCTGAATATGAAAATAGGAATAATAATCCATGTGTTGATATGCTATGAATATTTTCCTGTTAGCCCTCATATTTCTGATTTTTTCATTTAAAACAAAGTCTAGCCATATAGTTCATCCTCACCTTGAACTCACAGCAGTCCTCCTGTCTCCGTCTCCCAAGTGCTCAGATTACAGGTGTAAGCCACCACACCTGGCATTGGGGTATGGGGTAACGATCGCTGGTAGGCATCAGTCACCATGCCTGGCATTGTGGTATGTGGTTACCAGGGATCAAACTCAGGGCCTTGCATTTGCAAGGCAGACACTGGAACCACTGAGCTAAATCCCCAGTCCTGATGTCTTTAATTTGGAAAAGATATCCAGAAGGAAACAGCTGGGTCAAACAGAGGACATGAAAGGTCTGTGCCCCAACCTCATACTTTGTCTCATTTATTTTTTGCATTTGGCTGTTTCTCAGTTGAATTCTTGAATGTAAAACTCCATTATAATGGAATGATGGAAATGAAAAAGATTTCCAGTGGAAAAGACACGTGAAGGGCCGGGGGCACGGACCTTCCATGTCCTCTTCAGGAGAGTCCTCTCAGTGCATCAATGCATCCACAAATCCAAAAGGTCCAAATCTCATTTTTCCAGTTTTAATTTTTTTTTTTTTTTGAGACAGGGTCTCACTTTGTAGTTCAGGCTGGCCCCGAGCTCAGCCTCAAACTCACATCACAGCAATCCTCCGGCCTCTGCCTCCCGAGTGCTGGGATTACAGGCGTGAGCCACCACGCCCGGCACTGTGGTGTGTGGTACTGGTTGCTGCTGGGGTGAGTCTCCCCACCCAGTATTGTATGTGGTTACCGGGGATCGAACCCGGGCCCTTGCACTTGCAAGACAGGCACCGGAACCACTGAGCTAACTCCCCGGCCCTCCAGTTTTAATTTTTACCCAGAGCTTCATGATACATGCATGAATGACTAAGTCATCATCCACACCACTGAGCTCAGTCTACAGCCTCTCCACCCTCCAGAGGCTGCACTGAGGGGAAAACGCCTGACCCTACATGTGTGCCCAGCCCCTGCCCTCACATCCTCTGAGGCTGACCGCAGGTGACCTTGTTAGTGTAAGCCCAGGTGTGTCTGCGATAACAAGATAGCCCTATAACTCAGGAAATTCTAAGAGCTTTCGATGTCTGCTGGGACCAGGGGGCAAAGTCTATCTCTCATCTATCTATCTATCTATCTATCTATCTATCTATCTATCTATCTGTCTCTCTGTCCATCCACCCATCTACCTACCTATCTATATTTTTAAAATTATATTTATAAGATACAGTATCAATGCACACAAATCAAATATATTGCTATGTCAACAGTAATCAACCTAGACATTATTAAAATTTTTAATCTACCGCTTCATCAATAATATACTTAGATATAAAGTGAACAAATATAAGCTTTGTACCTTGAAAATTACATTGTTGTAAGAAATTAAAGAAAATCTAACTAAATTTAAAGACATTTCATTTTCATGAATTGGAAGTCTTTTTTTCTTAATGGTTAAAGCCCCCACATTATCTACAGATTCAAAACAATTATTATCAAAATCATTACTTGCTTTTATCTCAATAAGCTAATCTTAATATTCACAGAGAAGCACAAAGCATTCCGACTCACCAGAGCAATCCTGAGAAAGAGCAGCAAATACGAAGGACTCACCCTTCTTCACCTCAAGACACATACACAATTGCAGCAATCAAGACTGTGGCAAAGGGTGGAGATGTAGATCCACAGGACAGATATGAGAATCCAGAAATAAACCCTCAGAGTGTGAGGTTATGTCAATTTATTTCTGACAAGCATATCAAAACAACTCAATGGAGAAAAGAACAGTATTTTTAAAAATGATATTGGTATTCTTACCTCAAACCACACAAAAACTAATTCTACATAAGTCAGAGAACTAAACCTAAGTAGTAAAATTTAAAACTCTTAGAAGAAAACATAGAAAATCCTGTGCTTGAGGATTTACCAATTGTTTCTTAGCTATTCTCCAAAAACCCAATCAGTAAATGAATAGACTTTTTAAAAAATGAAATATTAAATTGCTACTGTGATAAAAAACAGAATGGTTTAACAAAAAGAAAAAAAAAACAAACAAACAGACATGATGGTCAGTGGAACGGATTAGAAGATGCAGAAACAACTCCAGCCTCACTCAGCCATCTTATCTTTCACAAATGAGCCAAACAGCTTCACTGAAAGGAAGAGTCTTCAATAAATGGTGCTGGAAAAACTGGCTTCCACATACCAAGGACTGAAACTAAACCTGTATCACCACACACTAATCTAGAATCGAAATAGACCAAAGATCTAAATATTAAAACAGAAAAACTAACTCTTCTGGAAGAGAGAATTAGTAGAACTCTTGAATACACAGGTGTAGAGTGTAGAGAAATACTTTATGAATAAAACCTTGATTGCATAGGAACTATCACAAAGAGGGGCCGGGGATATAGCTCAGTGGTTCCGGCGCCTGTCTTGCAAGTGCAAGGGCCCAGGTTCGATCCCCAGTAACCACATACCATGCTGGGTGTGGAGACTCACCCCAGCAGCAATCAGTACCACATACCACAGTGCCGGGCATGGTAGCCCACGCCTATAATCCCAGCACTCGGGAGGTAGAGACAGGGGGATTGCTGTGTGTGAGTTTGAGGCTGAGCTCAGGGCCAGCCTGAACCACAAAGAGAGACCCTGTCTCAAAAAAAAAAAGAACTATCACAAAGAATCAACAGCTGGGATGTCAGCTCATTAAAAAGCTTTTGCACAGCAAGAGAAGCCACTAACAGAATGAAGAGACAACATATAGTGTGGGAGAAAATTTTGCCAGTTGTTCCACAAAGGACTAGTATCTACAATATATAAAGAACTCACAAAATCAGACTCTCACAAATTTAAAGACCCGATTCAAAAATGGGCAGCTGACCTATGAAGTAGAAACAACAAATAAATAAATGAAAAAAATGTTCATCATCACTAGTCATTCAAGAGAAACAAGTTAAAACAGTGCTGAGATTCCATCTCATTTGAGAAGGAATGGCTGTTTTCAAAACATCAACCAATAACAAATGCTGGCAGGGCTGTATGAAAAAGGAACCTTCTCCACTGTTGGTGGGAGTACAGACTGGTGCAACAGCTGTGGAAATCAATGTGGAGATTTCTCGAAAAACTAAAACTAGAGGTTCCTTTTGACCCAGCTATTCCCCTCACAGCAATATATGTGATCAAGGTGCTAACAAATTCAGTATCTAACAAGGACCATTCTTCATAAATACTGCCATCTATGTCCCCTAACTTGAAAGAAGGACAAGAGAGAAGAACGCCATACCTTCTTATAGTAAGAAGGGGGGAAGGACCCCGTTAAACCTCTCTTATAAGGTCACTAATCTCTTCATGAGGAAGCCTTCATCGTCATCTTCTAACACCCTGACCCAATATTATTACATTGGCAATTAAATTCCAACACATGTATTTGGGGGAGAAGCACATTCAGATCATAACAAACTCAAATCCAATATGAGGGGCTTCCTTGCAGAGCAGATATACATAGAGGAAAGAGGTCAACTGAACACTAGTCATGCTGCCAGACGCCAAAGAATTGCAGAAGCTACAAGGAAACTGAACACCAAATGTCATCAGAGGTTGTATTTTCCTTCCAGAATCTCAATCTCAGATTTCTTACCTCCAGAATTATGAGACTAAACATTTCTATGGTTTTATTATAGACAACTCAGTTGGATAGAAATTAATGTACAGTCAGAGAGGGCCGGGGCTCTCATGTAAGTCAACACATGCACAAACAATAACTAAAGCCATCAGATTTGTGGCTGAAGGCATATCTGAAGAAGGCATCAAGATGAAGATACAGCCCAGGCTTACATATCTCCCTGAGGGATAAACAATAACTGAAAATTATGCTGTAACTAGCGCCATCTGGTCCAGGAAGTCCAGATACCCATCAGCTGTCCAGGTGGACATCTGGACCTATTCCTCCCCCCAAATGCCTTTGCCCTTCCCATGTCCCCTGGCTACATGACTGCTTCTTACTGGATCAATATTAGCTCAGTGGCTATACTTGGATACCTACAGGTTGATGTAGTTTGACCCACACTGTACCCATGTTGTGTAAGTCACCCTGACAAAGACCCTCAGCGGCCATTCCACTCAGAATCCCTCCTGGAAACTTAGGAGCTGTTCTTCTCTCCTTAGTTCCAATAAAACTCCTTCACTTTTTCCCTTGACTGCAACTCTATTCTTTGATGTTGTAGGCTCATGAACTCAGTACATTTGTCACCTGACAGGCCAGGAGTCACACTTCTCCTGTATCATTTTGAGGCGCTCAGTTTGTGGTTCTTTGTTATGAAATCCCTGGTAAAACTATGCACAGCTGTGTAATAAAAAGATAGGTAAAAATAAGCACAGGTGGGGATGTGGGGCCGCCATTCAGGGCAGGGTGACTCTTGAAAGGGTTAGACATGCCACATGACTCAGAAATTCCTCTCATGCACAACTTGAGACACACTCGAAATAAGTGAGTGGTACACTTTCAACGAGCAATGTCTATGGTATATGAACTGTATTTCAATTCAATAAAATCTATTCAAAAAGACAGACTAATCCTGAACTACTCTCCTAAACCCTACCCAAAAACTTCTCAATTGAATGCATGAAAGCCAGTAAAATATTATTGACTGAAAGAAGTAAATGAGGAGAGGTAGAAAGAGAAGGGAAAGGAGGAGAGGGGAGGGGAGGAGAAAACAAGCTAACGAGAAAGCTCCCAGGACAGACTGATCTCTTCTTATCTCTGAGCAGTACATTCTAAGACTCTCCCTGGTTGCCTAAACGGTGAATAGTGCTGGCCCTGTGTAATGCTGTGCTTTATCCTATGTACAGTCATCACCTAGAGCCTGTTTTCTGTTCATCTCCCACTCTTAAATTTAATGCCTTATATCTCAACTAACACATATCATAAGTTTGGCAGTTTTTAGGTGCGGCAGAAAAACTAGCATGAACTTCTTTTTCCTTCTTGTTTTACAGACAGAAGATTCTTACGATGGACCTTAGCCTCATGAGCATATAATCTCTTCTTTCTTTCATAAAATGCAACTTTTGGCACTGGGGATTTGGCTCAGTGTTTCTGGCACCTGTCTCGCAAGCACAAGGACCCGGGTTCGATCCTCAGTAACTACATACAATACTGGGCATGAAGACTCACACCCAGCAGCAATCAGTACCACATACCACAGTGCCGGGCGTGGTGGCTCACGCCTGTAATCCCAGCACTCGGGAGGCAGAGGCAGGAGGATTGCTGTGATGTGAGTTGGAGGCTGAGCTCAGGGCCAGCCTGAACCACAAAGTGAGACCCTGTCTCAAAAAAAAAATTGCAATTTTTTCACTTAAAAGAAGCAATTTAGAACTTCTCTCTGGCATATTCAAATCATTTGCATTGTTACACTTGTGCTTTGGGGGTATTTTTGTTGTTGTTTTTTGACACAGGCTGGCCTCAAACTTGCAGCAATCCTCCTGCCTCAGCCTCCCACATGCAGAGATGACAGGCATGCGCCATCACGCTCAGCTTTGGGGCCATTGTAATGTAAAATAAGGGTTGCTTGAACACAAGCACTGCTCTTCAGTCACAGATGGTCTTATAATCAAGATGGATCCGAAGTGGCTAGTGAGTGAACAGGGTACACTGGACAAAGGCATAAGTCTGGTGCTGGGCAGGAGAGGGCCTGTTGGGGCAAGATTTCATCATACTACTTAGAGAAGCATGCATTTAAAACTCACCAAGTGTTTTCTCTAGAATTTTGCTAGAATTTCTCTAGAATTTACTGTGTGGGGCCGGAGTTGACTGTGGGTGACTGAAACTACAGAAAATGAAACCAGCCAGGAGGAAGGACAGCTGTGCCCTGAGCAGCGGGAAGTCTGGATTCTGTAGGGATCTCTGGGGCTGAGGCTGTCTGGTAGGACACTGCTGTCCGCCTCGCTCTCCTGGGAAACGCTTTGCGGACTGGCAATAATGCGTGCTCTCCCCGTATTCTCCGTCTTTCTTGGCCTGTCTGAGAAGCGCCAAGATGATCCAATCTGAGGGACGCCAGTGGCCACCGGCTTCCACTGGCCTCTTCACTGGCGAGTGACTAGAGGCACATGGCTTTCTTTTTGGATCTCCGGGCCACATCACAAGCGAATTGTGTTGGTCCCATATAAATACAGAATGTAGTTAATGTGTACAAGTAACAAGCATCCTTTATTTTAAATATTTTTATTATAGTAACATTTAAAAAGTTTAAAAATATAAAACTAGTGACATGTTTGACTTTGTTGCTGTGAAACTAATAGACCAATATCTGGTTCAAAGGACACAAGAAAACTTACAGTTCTGCTTAATAACAATAAGTGCTGTCTTCATACACACACGCGTGTAGGTGGGCTGACACACTATCACTGGTAATCACTGCCTATTACTTGCCAAGTCTCACAAGTATGAGCGGTGTCTGACACTCATGGGGTCTCGATGTGACAGTCCACGGCCAGCCCAGCAGACAGAGTTAGCCCTCCTCTATCTCACTGCCCATGGTCCCTACACGCTCCACACTCAGGTACCATGTAACCAAGTAACAAAACATACCCTTAAAAATGCATAAGTTAACAGCTTATCATCTCGGGCCATGTCACTTGCCGGCCAGGGCCATGTGCAGCCAATGGGTTGGACCCTCCTTCCACTCCAGATTTCTGTGAGTGGTATTTTGCATCCTGTTAATCTCTCTCAGAACTGAGCCAGCAGGAGAAGGGACTGGGCATTGCAGCCACCTGGGGAAACACGGAGGAAATGGAGATGCCAAGTCCCACCCCCCAAATTCCCATCCGAATGGGCCGATTCTGGGAATCAAAGCGCCACCGGAGAGAAGCACAGGAAGCAGCCAGGACTTGCCAGCAGCTCTGAAGAGACGACAGCCTGAGAAATCAGGGAGCCCCTTTCTCTTCTATGCCTCATGTAGTAAGATAGAGTCTTCTGCCAACATCTGTCACCTCCGTCTCCAACTTTTCTCTTAAATGAATCCCATTTCTTTATTCTGTTTTGAAAATGAGTTAATATCTCCATTAACTTACTCCTCTTGATGCACTAAGCACACGGAGGCATGGTTGGGGTTGGCCAGCCTGTTAATGCCACCCAAGTCCTGTGGTCATTACCAGTCAAATGGCAGCTGCAGGCTCGCTTGTCACCTTTGAAGCAGGATCACCAGCGACCCGGGAGATGACATGGGTACAGCTTTACATCTCTGTGATGACACAGAGGTTCTGGTCCAGGTGGTCAGAAACTGAGCCCTGGAGGAGGACAGCACTTGGGGCAGCAATGTGACAGAGAGAGTCAAAGTGAAGTCAGGAGTGACACCAGTTAAGATATCCACTGCAGTAGCTTTTCGGGTTTGGGCTGGGTAGTTCTGTGCGCATGTAAGGAAGTTCTAAGAGTTCTGAGAGGCGATTCTGGTCATTCCTTCAATTGGAAGAGAAGGTATCCAAGCTCTGGCAGTTTTTTCTTATTCCCTTGGCCAGAATTTACGAGGCATTTACTCTGTCACAGACAATGTTTAGAGACCTTCAGCCACATAAATACTGTGACATGTTATGTCTGCAGACCCTCCTGGGGACACTCTGAAATCCAGTATCCAAATCCAGTATGATCGTACAGAAGGACAGGTCTACATACTACCTCTTCTTCATTCCCACAACCCACGAGGCAAGTATCCTCCAGTGAAAGCCTCACAGGGAGTCAGAAACTGAGCTTTTCTCTTTAGGACACTGCCTTCACTTTTTAGAAATTAAAAATGGCACACACCTTACCTAAAACTGAATGCAAATCTTCACAACAAACGGTCACTTCTATATTTTCACACACTTGTATCTTGTTGCTGCCAGTACTTTCCCTTGGCCACCTGTGACGAATGTGTCTCTGATCCTCTGTGTGGACCTTCCCACCTCTCTGCAAGCTCAGACAAGATCAGTCCTTTGATTTCTCCCCTCCCTTGGTAAACAGAACCAGAAGAGCACCTTTATGCATGCCACTCTGGTCTTGGCATTTCCAATACTGGTATAAAAGCAAAGGGGGTCAGAGGTAGCCTACAACTGCATGAATTTTTTGGATGGTTCATTATAAATGTGATATCTTACAGGAAGTCAGGCACTTGTCTGTAGACCTGTGCACAATTTATACCTTCTTCTGAGACTGCTATTTGCCAGCATGGACTCTTGGATGTAGAGCTAATGTGACTTGAGGAACAATGAGATGGTTATTGCATCTAAGATTATTTCTCCTCCGTCTCTCGCTGCCTGAAATTCCGTCTGTATGGGCTCATTGCTGTGAGTTAACAATCAACTAAGCTGATCTTCTGGAGACTTGTCACACTCTGACGAGGCGAGTCATTGTCCTTTGGCTTGACTTTAGCTCAGTCCAGATCCTAGCTCATCTCTGACAACTCTCTGGCATGGGAAACTTGGAAACTAGAGTTTGGGTGGGGGTCCTGAGTCAGGGAGGGGCACCCCAGAGCA
>PVIR01040518.1:0-13289 GCA_004026965.1 Petromus typicus | reverse complement strand
GCTGATACAACTGAGAAAGCCTTTTATTCTACCATGCATAACTATGGTATAGCACTAACCCATAAACTAGAGCACAGTGTAATAAATTAGATACCTCCTTATTTTGGAGGGAGAAAATGGAAACATCATTAGTTTTTTTTTCTCACTTAAATATGTGTGAATCAAAAGAAAAAACTTTCTTCAAGCTCATACATGGTACAGGAAAAGAAGAAACAAGCAAAGAGGCCAAAATCAGGTAAAACTATAATATTTCAAACCTTTTATGCTTTTAAAATATGATTGATGTTGAGTTATTTGTTAGCACTTACTTTTGAAATATATGGCTGAAAATATATTAATCATTCCACTCCAAGTGAAAAGTACAGTGATAAAATTTATGAGAAGTAAACAACTTTTAAATCTAAAATATTCTTATTTTTTAAAAGTGTAGCAATTTTATCCATATGAAAGGACTAGATAATCCTGGCTAAAATATAATATCAAGTATTTATCTATCCTGAAGCAAAAAAAGAAGCATTTAACATATGCTATCCTAATTCCTCTGCAAACATAACATTTAAATATTATTTAGAAAGGTTTGGACATGATGGGGGTGTATTTGTGAGTGTGTGGGTGGGCATTTTACCAATCCAAACTTGCACGGCAGGCAGAAGAAGGGATTTCACATGTCACATAAATTGTTCTGAAGCTAGTGCTATTTTTCACAGAGCAAAGGAAAAAAGAAACAGACTTAGTCTTCTTGTGCAGAAAGCTGAGTTCCATGAAGAAACTCACACCAGAGGACTTGGGCTCTTGGCCAAAGGAACGAGGTGAATAACTTTTGATGTTCAGGAGGAGGGTTAGCTGATTTTGTAATTAAAGACTGAAGAGGGAGGAAATTGATTTTTACTTTATTGGAATTTACACAGTAATGTAAGAAAAGTAAGATACCCATTTTGCAAAACTAGGACTAATTCTAAAATAGGAAAATAATAGCTTGACTTAAATAATTATACAGACATTTAAAAATACTCTTTAAAATATATCCATGCCAATTTTAAATATTATGTTTTACTTCATATACACTGATATGATAATTGCTTTTATAGTGAAATATCATAGAAAAAAGCTATTCACATCTTTCTTCAATAGTTTGAAAACTGCAGTAACTTATCAGAATTAAGTCATGTCATATATTGGTACAAATTCTCAATGTCCATTGTAATCACTATATATATACACATATATATATGTATATATATATAGAGAGAGAGAGATATGGATAATTACCAATAAAATCAATTAAAATGCAGAAATAAAGGATATTTTTTACTTTAAAATATTTCATTTTCTACATTATCATCACTAAAATATTTGTTGAATGCTTAAAAATGTCTTGTATTTCATCTCCTTTTGAAACTTCATTAGTCAAACTTCCTGCATCTGTTTAAAAAAAAAAAAATTGCAGCATATTGTGTGGTTAGAGCTTCAAGGAAACTGCAGGGGAAAAAAGCTAGCCTGAAAGGACAATTTTAAAGTTTAAGTGTTCATAGTTACTGAAGTTAAGATTGCTGACCTATTCCTTTTCATTTGCCTTAGTGCTATTTAACTTTATGCATAACTATCTTCTTCCTTAAAAATTACATCCATGAAGAAATCTATAATTGTTCAATATAAAAACTTCAAAAGAAAATTGATCAGTGTTTTTGAAGTTTCTAATATGATTTTTTGATGTAAAAATCAAAAGAGAAGTGTGTAAAAATAACTGAAAAGAGCAGTAATCTAACATATGTTTGTACAGATTCATAAACAGACCTTCTACACACCACATTATAAAACATTTTGTGTTCTGAACAGAGTCTCCCCTGAAGAAGCAGTGAAATGGGGTGAATCATTTGACAAACTGCTTTCCCACAGAGGTTAGTGATATTTCTTTTAAATACTTTACTCTTTAATGGAAAATTTAACAAAGTACACATATAACTATACAAAACAGTCATAAAATTTTGTGAATGGTCAGTTACTGTAATCTGAGCTTCAGGTCAAAAGATGTAACTAAATAACAAAATTGCTAATAGAGGACTTTTTTAATTTTCATGCTATTCAGAGAATGCTCATTATTTCTTTGTATCACAGAAATTTCAAAATGTTTAATTTTTCTTAATTTTCAAAGATTTTCTATTTTGTCTGTGATTCGTAAGTGATCTATATTATTTTTATTGCTAAATGATCAAAAATGTAGAGTAATTCCTTTGTGGACATTTAGCAGAAGTTAAAGGAAACAGGTTACTAAAAAAATTTAAAGAAGAATTTGGTA
Source organism: Petromus typicus (assembly GCA_004026965.1). Classification (NCBI taxonomy): domain Eukaryota; kingdom Metazoa; phylum Chordata; class Mammalia; order Rodentia; family Petromuridae; genus Petromus; species Petromus typicus. The sequence goes on along the minus strand of PVIR01040518.1, from coordinate 10,993 downwards.
GGGACGGTGGACAGTCTGTCTGTATTTAAGGTACGGTGTTGTACACAGATGGGGGCGAAGGACAGAGCTGAGTCCCTAAGGCCCCTAGCTCCGTGCGCTGCCGGCGGGTTTAGAGGCAGGCTGTCCGGACTGATCATCCGCATAGGCAGAGGCAAGTGAATACTTTTGTCTTCATTAAACCCACGATTTCCTTCAAGTAGCCAAACTACAGATTGTGCGGAGTGGGTAACGGGGAAGCAGTCGGTTTGTTATTCTTCACAGTGGCGCAAACGGGTCGGCTGAAAGGCGACTCTTCAAGGTTGCCTCCTCTAACAGCGCAGATGTTTCCTGTCCCTTGACAAGTTCTTTATCTGAAACACAGCTGACTTCCGAGCTCTTGCCCAGAACGTCCAGGACGAGGCCGGTCAACTATCTCTTCTATGGAGAGCAATGTCCGGCGGATTTCACACTCCAAGCTGCTTGCTAAAAAAAAGTAGTTTCTTATGCCAGAGGGGTCAGAAGCGAAGCACTTGTAATTCTGCCTCAAATATGTTGCCCCCTTTAATGAAACACCAACTTTTCTTGTCTATCCTCGTGTTATATATTTTCCCTGCTTTATTGTTTAACTTTCTATTCGACGTTGGTGATCTTTTCATATTTTCCTGAATTTACTGACATGAAAATTGTAATTTCTGCAAAATGTCCCTGAAAATGTTCCCTTTTCCAAAATAATAGATATCTGTCTCTGAACTATAAAATTGACCTAAAGAAATAAAACTATAGTAGAGAAATCAAAATTTTAAATTCAGACAAGGGGAAAATAAATGAGAATGCAGGTCCGTGGTAAGAAACAAAGCTTGTACAGCTAAAAGTATATCACAATACTTCCTCTTTTTTTGTCTTAATATTACCACCACTCCATATTAGAGTATCTTAAATAGCTCTATTCCATTATATATCCCTCACTTCTTAGAATTACCCTATGATGAAAATTCTAACTCTATATATGTCAAGCCTATGCCATTTTAATTGCCTTGTGTTTTCACTATCTCAATTGATATGTAATAATTTTGCATAATTATGTTACACAGTATGCTATTTTGATACACCTATACAATATATAGTCAAATCAGGGTAATTAGACTATGTATAATATCAAACAGCTATCATTGCTCTGTGTTGGGAACATTCAAAATTCATTATTGCAGCTATTTTAAAATATGTAATAAATTATTATTAACTAGAGTCACCCTGCTGAGCCACAGAACACTAGAATTTATTCTCCTCCCTCTAATTTTGTGCTGAATTACCAATCTCTCTCCACCTTCTGTTCCTCCCGACCTTTCTTTTTCTTTGGGAACCAATATTCTACTTCTTCTTAGAGCTAAACTTACTTAGTTTCCACATACAAGTAAGATCTTGTAATATATACTTCTCTGCCAGCATTGATATAACATCCTTCTGTTGCATCCATATTGCTGCAAATATCAGGATTCCATTTTGGTTTACTGCCGCATGATATGCAGTTTTCATTATGTATCACATTTTGTTTATCTACTCATCCACTCATGAAACTCTAGTGTGATTCTATAATTGGCTGTTAGGAACAGGGTTATGTTCACTCTCCTGCTACCGCTTTATTATTTCAGCCCCAGGCATGGACTTCACAAGTTAGTTATAACCTGTATGAACATTTTTCCATAATTTCTGTCTCCCACATTTGTTTTGTTTTCATCTTCTTCTATATGCAACAGTTTGGTGCATCACGCTGTTTAGTGTATTTATCAAAGAAAACAAAGAAAAATGACAAAAGAGTAGAATCACTCTTTGTTTTTTTTTTACAACTTGACTAGATATTAGAAGGAATAAAATGTTTCCATCATCAAATCTGGCATGTAATGTGGAAAATATTAAGTGTTCACATCACGAAACTGAATTTATTTCTAGGAAAAAGGTATCCCAGAGTTCCTTTGAGAGTCTAGTTTTTGTTTTCTTCTGCAAAATAAATGGTTGTAAAATCTTAGTTAAACCTCATAATCATTTAAACTTTCAGTTTCCTCGGGTGTAAATAATGTTTTCAGTTGCAGTGTGAAATGGATATATTTCAGGATTAAATGAGATGATGAATAAGAAACCAATAAATTGAGGTATGACACAAATGTCAATAATTATTTCTGCAAAGAAAACAAAAAATTACAAACAGGTTTACAAACTTTTTCCTATTTCCAATATACGTTAAATGCATAATTTTAAACTAGAGGGTTAAAACAAATTGAAACCCACATGTGAACTGCATTGATTATTTACTTTAATCCACTGGTATGTAACACTTCTATCATACTCTCACTACCCAAAGTGAAGGAAGATTTAGCAAGGTAATTAGATCTGAAAAAAAAAATCTTACTGAATTTTCTATAATTATTTTTCTTTACCAGAAATCAAAATTAAACAGACAAAACTGAATGTGACACTTTCTTTGTCTACTATTAGTAGAAATATTAGTTGTAAACTATTAGCAATTTAAATCAAAATAAGGTCATTGAATAACAAAATCACCATTTAAACATGAATATATCATGATCAAATCATGTTACTGATTTTATTGAATCAATTTTTTCATAGCAATGCTAATTATAATAATAAATTATAAAGCTTAAAATAATCACCTAAAATGCTCATAGCTGCAGTGGTTAAATTTAATTATATGTGTGTGTGTGTGTGCCTGTAGGTCTGTATAAATTTCACTGTTTCACTTGATAAAAAGAGCCAATATTAAAACCACTGCAGAATGATATTTAGCAGCTTTAATAAATGAGACCACAGAATAGAAGGTTCTTACCCCATGTTTTAGGGGATTAATCAAAATCCAGTAGCTGGACCAAAAGAAAAAAAAAAGACCATACAAGAGGAGAACAATATAAAAATCAGGGTTTAAATAACATAATCTAATTATGGAATTGAAAATGAAGTAATTCTTTATTGAGAAACATAATTTAAAAGGAGAGCTGACTTAGAATGACAGATAAGACCCACAAAACCAAAAGGGAAAACAACGGGTATTCTGTGTTCCACAGAAACTAAAGTGTACCAGGTGGTGTTTTAATAATTCTACAAATTTGTTCAAATTTCATCCACTTAGGTTAATGGACATACAGAAGGAACTAAATTTCAACAAATATGATACAGGCTTTAATTACTACTAGTGGATTAAAATAGGATCTTTCATTATGGCATATGTATCATATAAATGTAAGACATTAAGAACTAGGAGAAATTGAATGTAAGGTGTATAGGAGTCCTGGACTGTCTTCAAATGGTCTATAAATCTAGATCTGTTTAAAAAAAATATGTATTGAAAAAATGAACTCAAGCATATCATACAATGAGTTTTATGCAGGAACATTTATGTTCACTTGTTTATATGCATTATTAAGATGTATTCTATAAGATTCTCATTTGTTGGAAGTTACAAAATGAATCATAAAATGTTACAACTTAAAATTACATGTAAACATAGTAATATTCAAGTGGTAAAGGACAAAATAGAGTACTGATATATTAAAATCTATATATCAAGAACTATATCTGTCATTCATAATTTCAAACTGAGTCTTCATAATTATTCTCAATGAGTGACTTTAAAATGTTGACACTGGGCTGGAGAGTTAGCTCAGTGGTTCAGGTGTCTGTCTTGCAAGTGCAAGGACCCTAGTTAGATTCCCCAGTAACCACATACCACACTGGGTGTGAAGACTCACACCCAGCAGCAATCAGCGCCACATACCACAGTGCCAGGCGTGTTGGCTTATTACCTGTAATCCCAGCACTCGGGAGGCAGAGGCAGGAGGATTGCTGCGAAGTGAATTTAAGGCTGAGCTCAGGGCCAGCCTGAACTACAAAGCGAGACCCTGTCTCAAAAACAAAATAAATAAATAAATAAACAATAAAATACTGACACTGTGAATATGTGAAATAAATTAATGCAAGTAAAATGTTATATATTTATATCATATACATGTGTTTATTTATATACATATATGTATATGGTTCTCTGTAAGTCATCTTTGAAAGTAAAATGATACCATAGATTAAGACATTACTTTTTAAATAATTGTTTAGTTTTTAAAATGCTATAGAATTTGCAATATATCATGTAGACTTCAGAAAAATCACTAAATGAGGTAAACAGAAGTATGCAAAAATTCAAAGGGCAACAGTAGAGGTCATTCCTGTTCAGAGACAACAGTATGGAAATGATGGGAAAAATAAGAGAATTTTACATAATCTGAATAAGGATTTCACTTTTACTGAGCCTGCCAGTAGTGAAGAAAAATATTTGCAAATCAAATAGGTGACAGATATAGGAAAACATTCAAAAACTAAGTGGGTGGATTGTAAGTGAGAATGGGCCACCTATAATACTCTTAAAATATAAAAACTTCCCTTGAAGTTAGAATCAGTGTGGAAGGAAAAGTGTTGAGCTTTCCGAGACACTGAATGTGTATGAATTCTGGAAAACCTGAAGATGAAGGAATAAGCACCAAAAAGGGTGAGTAAACAATCTCCAGATTTTATCACCATATTAATAATGTGGTACTTGTTACAGACAAGAAATAGAAGGGGAACGATGAGACATTCGAAAGGTGACAGAATGCAGTTTGAGCTGGTGTAGTTGACGGACAACCTTATCAGAAGTTCTGAAGAGCACTGTATGTACTTAGCTACCAAAATATGAAAGAGTGGCTGGTGCACAGATAGAGATGTTCCCTTTGCACAGAAGTGATAGAGAATTTGAAGTAGAATATTATGGCCTTTGAAAAGAGTCTCTATCAATAAGAAAATCTTTGCACTACCACATAATTATTTTGTTTTTCTCCATGCATCCTTTTTTCTAGCCATTGAAAACAATTACAATGTTTTTTGACATTTTATTTAAGGCGTTTCAATTGGTCTTACTGTACTTTTAATTGTGGCTCTCATAAATACAAACCTGAGAATAATTCACACAATAGGCAGGAACAGGAGTACAATCTTTAATTATACCACTTTGAGAAAAATATATAGACTGATTGTACCACAGAAAATACTCATCTCTGTCTTGGGGAAAAGTCTGAGGGAAATATACACTTCATTTTTAGGGAAGGAAATGAGCACTTTTTATACGTTTTATTTTGTGGCTTTTCAAGTTGCACTTGCCAATTTCAGTTAACTGAAATTGAAGCAATTCTCTGTAAGATAAAGGATTCCAGTGCTGTATGAGTTAAATTTCTGACAGAAGCTGACCTACAGAAAGCACCTTCTTTTTTAAAGGATACAAATAAGTAAAATTCACTCTATATTGGAAATGAATCTTGTAAATAAGTTATTATCGCAAAAAAATCACACATTTTATGGAAGGACAGAGCCTAACAAGTTATCTAGCACTTAGGACAGTGTGCTGTACTTAGTTTCCAAGTTCAAAGTTTCTTAATTTTGGATTCACTGGCAACAGAAGGTTTCTCTGACACTTTCCCCAATGTAGAAACAAGCAATTCTCAGAATTTCATGTTTGCGTGACACATTGAGCCAGCTCCTTCCATTGTGGATTCTAATCCCAGGTTCTGTCAAGCACTTGAGGGGCTGCACTGATTCTGGCTGCCTTCTGAAGCTCTGTGTAATAAGTCACTGGCCCTGTGTGGCAAATGGTTCTCTGGTGATGTGACTTAATGTGGTTGTCCAGAGCACGTAAGAGAAACAGGAAGTATTGAATGCACTGGGATAATCTTGCACAACATTGCATATTTCTTTTAGAAAAACAAATTACTAAATTTAAAAAAAAAGAAATTTACTTAAATTTGTAAGTAAATGAACATGTCATTTATCTTTCATTCATTTCATGAATTAGTATTTATTTTTCACTATTATATTCATATTATGCCAACAAAATACATTTGCTTTAGCTCATATATCTTGAGCAGTTATAGCATACACAGCACTTTCACAGTAGTGCTCTGACTTCATTTTGAGTATGTATATCAAACTCAAGACTAACCCTGCTAATAAAAGGCTTGAATAGCACCCCATTGGGCAGCAGGTGGTGAAGCCTCAACAGTCCTGTTTGTGAATTAACAAATGACTATATTTGATATAATATTTGGGCCACTATCTGGAAGATATACTGGAATTTCTTCCAAGCTGACTTGCTTCTGCTGCTCTAATCTGAGTAAGTCAGCTTATAATAACCCTTCCTTAGTTGTTGGTACATCAACACTTGTCATGCCTATTACTTTCTGACAGTAAAGTCTTTGCCATCCTCATAGATGTTCAGTGATAAGAATCTCACAGTTTTAAACAAGCCAAATTCTGGTTCAACCATTTCACCAGCGGTTAAGATCTATAGCAATTTAAGTTTCTGAACATCAATTTCTTCATCTTCAAGCACTAATATAGCAAGATGCACTGGACTTCATAGGGTCAATGCAAAACTTAAATAGAATTTTGCCAATAAAAAAAAAGAGAACAAATTCTGAAGACCAGAGGAGGCACCCAAAATGTTAACTATTGTAATTAATTTTATTTTATCCATGCATGTAAGACTCTGCAGATGCATACTAGATGATTAATATGTAAGAGAGAAAGAATAATTGAATAACTAATTATTTCAGGTGTCTGGATTACACACAATTCTTCTTAGGTATCACTACAAAATGTTTTATTATAACAGGCATTTTAAGAGGAAAAATAATTATTTTTAAATAATTAAATCATCACAATGATTTATTAGCTCAACACAGGAATAATTTGGTGTTGAAATCTGTTCAATCTATGATTATACATGACTTATAGAGAGAATAGATTGGAATTAAAAAATCTTCCTAACTGGAACAAATGCAAATTTTTTAATAAACCAAACATAGAAATGCTTGTTCTCCTACTAGATCCAACCTGGACCAGACTATTCTCTCATTAAAATAAAACAGGTATTTTATTTTGTCAACTTTACTTCAATTTTTAAATAATAATAGAAATGAAAATAAGCTAATCCTTTTGCCCTTTCCTCAATTATTCCTAATATCTAATCCAAGTTATTTTCTACAAAAGTCTAGTTTAAAGCAAATACCAAGTAATATATACTAGCTAATGACCTTCAAAAAGAAATTCTAAAATTCTGTTAGAAAAATACAAAGAACCTAGCAGGTCTGAAAGTACTTATTAGAGACAAATTAAGAGAAAGAGAGAGAGAGGAAAGGGAGGAGAGAGTGTGTAGGAGTGTGTGTGTGTGTGTGTGTGTGTGTGTGTGTGTGTGTGTGTGTGTGTTAGAAAACAAAACAAGAAAGCACAGATATTAATTTTGGAGAAAAAGAGCAAATATTTTAGGAATTTGAAAGAGGAAGTCAATTTGAAAGAGGAAGTAAGAGCTTGATAAGCATCTATGTTTTTATCATAACAAGTACTAATCAAAGGAAAATCCAGATCAAGCCAGTGGGTACAGAACTGGCTGTTTTTGATGTTTTTTTTTTTCTTTTACAGACCTAAGCATGTCCCACATTTAAAATTTTATTAGCTTCAATTTTGAAGCTGAAAAACATGTTTTGCCTTAGTCTCCTACTTCCTTCAGGAATTCTTACAGAACAAGATGGAGGAGAAACGAAGACAAAAAAAGAGGTAAAGACAAACTGACTAGGCAATAAAATACTTTTGAAGTTATATAATTAGAAAACAAGAAGACACTTTGATACTATTGCCCATCAGCCGCCCGATGCTTATTCAGTCTAGTTCTTCATATTATCAGTCCAAGACGCTCATGGTATCTAAATCTTGGAAAAGATACTGTGATTGAATTTCAAAAATTAAAAGACTGTACACTGTTTTGGAGATCAGTAATGACATAAACTGCTTTTTTTTTTTTTTTTTTACACTGAGACATAAGTGATGAAAGGATTCATGGGAAGGAAAATCAAGCAAGAACACACTAGCAAACCCTACATGGGCACTTACTGCTAATAAACCATGGTAAAACCAGCAAGTCTGGCTTCCCACTGTTCACTTTGACAGCTATTTAGGTTTAAAATCACTAAAACTCGAAATAGTCCATTAACTTTACACTGAAAACCCTATATATTTTTCAGCATTTGGAAGAAATCTGCAATGTATCAAAATGCTTCAAAGAATCATTGACATTTATGTTTTCCTTTTACATTCTGAGAAAAAGTGTAAGGCTCATGTGAGAAATAAATCCTAAAAATAATACACTGACTGAGCTAGAAAAATAAGAAGAGTGATAAGTATCACTCACATCGATCACATTTGATATTTCTTAATGATCAAAGCTTGCTGACTCCTTCAGGAACAACTTTTGTATAATGGTTACAGCTAGAGTTGGAATTAATCTACCTGCATGTAACAACTGTTGACAAGTTCTTCAAGGCATTTGTAGTCTTAGGGTGACTCTCCAATCTTGTTGAGCCTGATCTTTTCTCTTTGCCCTAGTTTCTTCACTAATATCTGGTGCTTATTAACCACTAACTTCTGATGCATAGGTCTATTTGCTGAGGTAGCACACTTGCCCCAGTGAAAATTCTAATGAAAACAGCAGTGAAGTAGCAGAAACCTCTGTCACAGGAGTGGCCAGAGAATCCCAAACACTAATGCTTAGAGATATTTGGTGGTTGTCACATCTTTTTTCTGATCATAAATTTTTTAAGCATTAAGTTTCTGAAACTTTATTATATTTAAAAGATTTCTCACAACATAAAAATGGATGCTTCATGACAAATAGAATAAGTACTTTTTACAGGAGAAATATATTGTGATATGTAAAGTGTGATTTTAGGACTGTATTAATTTTATTTTCCAGCTAGAAAACATAACCAGAACTGAGTAATTAAAACATAAATTTGTTGTCTAATAGTTTTTCAGTTGGGGAATCCACTAAGCCTACTATTAGAATAAAATTAAGGTATTAGCATGCTGTCAAAGGGAGAATGTCTTTCATGGTCATTCCCGTTACTCCAAGAATTAACTTTTTAAGATTTTACACCAAGTCCTTTCTTTTGCTGGATACACATAAGGGCCAGTTTTGTCTTCTAGAATTCACCTCTGGCTTATGACTATCTTCTTACTTCTTCAAAGCCAGCAACACAGGGTCAGTTCTTTCTCATGTGACATCTCTAGACTTGTGATTGGATTATATCTACCTGAATAATCTCATCTGAAGGTCCCTTGCCATTAACGAATCTGCAAAGTGCTTTCATCTATAAGGTAGTCTATTCACAGGCTGTGTGTCTCAGGGTAATTATTTTGTCCACCTCAAGAAATATGATCTTCCTGAGTAAATAAACTCCTCTGCCTTTTACTGAAAAGGAAGATCCACCAATTATATTGAAATGAAACTCAGTTTTCCCACCCATATTAGAATATGAGATATATTTTAGGTATCTTTTGAAGGCAAATTAAATGAAGTAATATAGAACAATAACTCTAAAAATTTTAAAACATGTAAAAAATGTAAAACTTTTTGGTTGCTGCTACAATCTACCAAAGAAAATTCATTCTACTTGCTTCATTTTATGGATAGATTTTATATATATATTGTAGAGAGAGAGATATTTTATATATATAATGTAGAGAGAGAGAGATTATATATATATATATATATATATATATGTATATATAATGTAGAGTGAGAGATGATATATATGGTATATAGGTGGTATATAAAAATGGTGTATATATATATAGCATGTATATATATATGTGTGTGTGTGTAGTATATATATACATGCTAAAATATGTGGTATGTATGCTCTACACAGTAGTGAATACAAGAAATGGAAATTTAAATTATTTGAAGATATCTTTCCTTTGTTATAAATTGTATTTATTGGCATAAAGTCATAGAGAGTTTTTTCTTTTTCTTTCTTATTAGTTTTTGCCTTTCATTATTGTAAGTCTTTGTTATTCAAACTTCACAAAATGGAAAATTAGATATTTTACTGATATTTTTCTCCAACTAGAATAATATTTTGTGCAATAAACTTCCCTCTAATCACTGACAAATTTGCATATTTTAATGTGCTATATTTATACGGTAATTTAATTATAAATAATTTTAATTTTCCTATGAAGCATTTTATTTGAATTTTTGGTACATTTTATACATACAGTATGAACACATTTAAAATTGTACATTACACAACTTGATACTTATTTTTCCTTTCCCTTGCCCTCCCTTCAACCCCTGCTCCCTACATACATAAGCTTTGTTTCCTTATCCTTTCACTATCATATTTTTTCTTTCCCTGTTTTACTTTCCCCTGCCAACCTTTTCCCTTTTCCTTTTATATATTTCCCTTTGATTCTTTAATATTCTTTGCCATATTTTCAAATACTCAGGAGGCTCTTTAGTTTTGTTATAGTGTCATTTTAATATAGAATCCCTACCATAAAAAGGCATAATCTTTAAGATATAAAATTTTTTAAATAGTCATATGACTCGTTTTATGTCTCAAAATGTAGTATATCTCCAATAACTATCTTTTTGCACTTCAAAAGACATGTCCTGTGTTTTATAATTGTAAATTCGGTTTATTTAGTTAAAAATGTCTTTAACATTTTAGGCTATTGATATTCTGTCCACTTATTTTATCAGTTAATGAGTGAGCTGAACTACATTTGCACTTCTAATTGCAAATGTTTCTATTTTTGGTTCAGTTGATCTACTTTATATATTTTGAAACTCTAGATTAAGATTATAAATGTAGAATTGTTATGTATTAGTAATGATTGCATATAGTATAATTATAGAATTAAAATATGCTTATTTTGAAATCAATTCTCTGGCTGCATTAAGTGTTTTATTCTGATTTCTTCAGTTAAACTCTGCCTTTTGTATTATCTTTATCCTTTTCCTTCATCTTCCCACCTGAGTTTCTTCTATTCAGTATAAAGTCTACTTTTTTATTATTATTATTATCTTTATTGGAACATTAAATATACACATCATGATTGCACTCCATAATGGGGATTTGTACCA
>PVIR01040517.1:0-13296 GCA_004026965.1 Petromus typicus | reverse complement strand
GCCCTACCCACCCTACCACCCCCCAATATACATAAAATTTGTTTCCTTACTTTTTTGTTACAATCTCAACATTGTCCCCTTTCACCTTATTTTATATTGAGCATTTTCTATTTCACAATATATAACATACAATGCTAGGACTCATTTACATCTTCATTTTCTCATACCAGAGAAAAGATGCGATATGTACCTATCTGTGCCATATTTATTTCACTTATGAGGATATCTTCAAGGTATGTCCATTTAACTAGAAATGATTCAAACTTATCATTTTTTAAGGCAGAGTAGTACTCCATTCTGTAGAAGAAACACAGCTTTTTTATCCAGTCTCCAGTTGATGGACACTTGGGTTGTTTCCAAGATGTAGCAATCACAAACTGGGCTTCAATAAACATGGGTGCACATATGTCACTGTAATATGAGTCTTTTAATTCTTGTGTGTATATACCTAGCAGGGCAATGGCCACGTCAAATGAGACCATCAATCCTAGCTTTTTGAGGATTCTCCAAACTGATCTCCACAGGGGTTGTACGAGTCTACAGTCCCACCAAGAGTGGAGAAGAATTCCTTCTTCTCTGCAGCCTCGCCAACATTTGCCGTTGGCTAATTCTGAAATGGCAGCCATTCTATGTGGAGTGAGATGAAATCTCTCGAATGACTAATGATGTTGAGCATTTCTTCATATGCTTCTTAGCTGCTCTTACTTCTTCCTCTGAAAAATCTCTATTCATTTCAGATACCCATTTTTGAATTGGGTCTTTATATTTGGGTGGATTGATTTTTTTAAATTGAAATCTTTATTGGTACATTACATATACACATCATGCTTGCATTCAACAATGATAATTTGTACCAGTATACGACACCGCTTAATTCTCATTTTTTCCCATAGCCTTACCTACCCTACCACCCCCAACCCCTATATAAATAAATTTTGTTTCCTTTATTTTTTGTTATAATCTCATTATTTTCCCAGTTCACTCCATTACGCTTTGAGTGCTTTCTATTTCAAACTATATAACATACATTCTAGAACTCATTTACATCTTTTGGATTGATTTTTTTAAGCCCTTTATATATTCTAGAGAGTAGCCCTTTGTCTGACAAATGACTGATAAAGATTCTTTCCATTATTGTTGGTTGCCTTTTCTCTTTGCTGGTGGTTTCTTTTGCCTTACAGAAATCTCTCAGTAGGATGAGATCCCATTTATCAATTTCTTCTACCAGTTCTTGTGCTATGGAAGATTTGTTCATGAAATCTTTCCCTAAATCAGTGTCTTCAAGAGTTTCATCTAACTTGTTTTGTAGCAGGTTTAGTTTGTCTGTTTTAATATTTAGGTCCAGAATCCACTGTGATTTTATTTTAGTACACAGTGAAAGAGCTAGGTCTAGCTTTACACTTTGGCAGGTTAAAGTCCAGTTTTTCCAGCACCATTTGTTAAATAGGCTATTCTTCTTCGACGGAGGGTATTTGGCTCCTTTGTCAAAAATGAGATAGCTTCGTGTGTCTGGAGTTGTTTCTGGATCTTCTAATCTACTCCACTGGTCCTCAGGTTTGTTGCTTTGCCAGTACCATGCAGTTTTTATCACAGTGGCTTTGTAGTATAGTTTCAAGTTGGGAATCGTAATTCCCCCCATCATGTCCTTATTGTTTAGAATTGCTTTTGCTATTCTAGGTCTTTTGTGATTCCAGATGAATTTCTGGATTATTTTCTCTAGATCTGTGAAGTATGTATTAAGATTTCAGTTGAAATTGTGTTGAATCTGTATGATAGTTGTGGGAGCAGAACCATTTTAATGATTTAATGATTTTAATGATTCTTCCAATGCAGGAACAAGGGATGTCTTTCCATTTTCTAGTATCTTCTTCTATCTCCTTTTTCATAGTGCTGTAATTTTCAGAGTAGAAGTTTTTCACTTCCTTTGCTAGATTGATTCCTAGATATTTCAATTTTTTGGATGCTTCTGAGAAGGGGATTCCCCAATTTCTTGCTCAGTGAATCTGTTGTTTGTGTATACAAAAGCTAATGATTTTTGAGCATTAACGTTTTATACAGCTACACTACTAAATTCGGCGATTAGGTCTAGCAGTCTCTTGGTTGAGTTTTTAGGATCTTCTAGATAGAGTATCATGTCGTCAGCAAATACAGACTGTTTAACTTCTTCATTTCCTATCTTTATTCCTTTTATTTCTTTGTATTGCCTAATTGCTGTGGCTAATGTTTCCAGTACAATATTGAACAGGAGTGGTGGAAGTGGACATCTTTGTCTTGTACCTGATCTTAGTGTGAAAGGTTTCAATTTTTTACTATTTAGGGTGATGCTGGCTGTTAGTTTATCATAAATAGCATTTATTAGTTTGAGATACAGACCATCTATTCCAATTTTCTGCAGGGTTTTGATCATAATTGGGGTTTGGATTTTTTCAAATGCTTTTTCTGCATCTATTGAGATGACCATATGGTTTCTATCCTTGAGTCTGTTAATGTAATTTATTACATTTATTGATTTACATATGTTGAACCATCCTTGCATCCCTGGGATGAATCTCACTTGGTCAGGGTGATCTTGATCACCCTGTATTCTGTTTGCTAGTATCTTACTGAAGATTTTTGTATCAATGTTCATTAGGAACATTGGCCTGTAATTCTCCATATTGATTGGATCTTTATCTGCTTTTGAAATCAAGGTAATGCTTGATTCCAGAAATGAATTTGGGAGTGCTGCTTCCCTTTTGATTTCACTGAAGAGTTCGAGGAGTACTGGTGTTTACTCTTCTCTAAAAGTTTTGTAGAATTCAGCAGTGAATCCATAAGGCCCAGGGCTTTTTATTGTCTGTAGGTTTTTTTACATTTTCAATTTCACAGATTGATATTGGGGTGTTTAACATTTTTATATCTTCTTCATTCAACTTTGGAAGTTCATATGTATCTAGGAATTTATCCATTTCTTCTACATTTTCCATTTTATTGGAATATAAATTTTCAAAGTATGTGTTTATTATTCTCTGTATTTCCACTGAGTCAGTGGTGATTTCCCCCTTTTCAGTTCTAATAGCATGGATTTCAGCGTTTTTTTTTTTTCTTTGTTTGAGAAGGTTGGCAAAGCGTCTGTCAATTTTATTTATCCTTTCAAAAAACCAACTCTTTGATTTGTTGATTTTCTGTATCATTCTCTTTGTCTCCATTGCCTCAATTTTCTCTCTGATCCTTATGATTTCCTCTCTATTATGAGCTCTCTGTTTGCTTGGCTCCTCTTTTTCTAGTAGCTTAAGGTTCAGCATTAGATTGTTCATTTGAGCTTGCTCTGTTTTCCTGATATAGGCATTCACTCCATGAATTTCCATCGTAGAACTGCTTTCATTGTATCCCATAAGTTCCTGTATGTTGTACTGGGGTTATCATTCAGTTGTAGAAACTATTTAATTTCACCTTTAATTTCTTCTGTGACCCATTGGTTAGTCAGTAGAGTATTGTTTAATTTCCATGTCTTTGTGAAAGTCTGGGGATTTTTTTTGCTCTTCATCTCTAATTTCAAGGCACTTTTATCTGAGAGTATACATGGAACAACTTCAATTTCTTTGCATTCACTTAAACCTGTTCTATGAACTAGCACGTGGTCTATTTTGGAGAATGACCCATGAGCAACTGAGAAAAGTGTAAATTCTCACTTAGTGGGGTGAAACACTCTTTAGGCATCTATTAAGTCCATTTGTTGAAGAGTTTTATTTAGCTCAAGAACTTCTTTCTTGATTTTCTGTCCAGTCGATCTGTCTATTTGTGATAGTGGGGTAATTCCAGATGTGAAAATAAAAAATGGAATATTGAAAGCAGTTAGAGAGAAGAAAAAAATCACCTACAATGGGAAGCCCATCAGGAGCACAGCAGACTTTTAAACCCAAACACTCAGTGCAAGAAGAACCTGGAGTGAAGTGTTTCAAACCTTAAAGGACAATGACTTCCAACCCAGACTGGTTTACCCCTCAAAGTTATCTCTGAAAATTGAGGGGGAAATAAAATACTTTCATGAAAAAGAACATCTTAAAAACTTCATACATACAAAATCAGCACTACAAAATATCCTAAAGGATATCTTGAAGGAAAAAAAAATAAAATTATAAACCCATGAGACCCAATAGAGTCATCCCACTGAGCCAAACAAGAAACTGATCAAAACAAAATCAAAGAATAAAAGACCCTAGAACAGGAATACATGACAGACCTAAATCTATCCATGTCAGTCATAACTATTAGTGTCAGTGGTCTCAATGCACCAATTAAGAGACACAGACTGGCAGAATGGATCAAAAAACAAGATCCTACAATCTGCTGCATACAAGAAACACATCTAATCCAGACAGAAAGCCACAGACTGAAAGTAAAGGGGTGGAATACAATTCTCCATGCAACAGGAAACTGCAAAAAAGCAGGAGTAGCTATGTTATTTGCAGACAAAATAGATTTTATACCAAAACTGATTAAAAGAGACAAAGAAGTTCATTATATTCTCATACAGGGAACTACCCAAGAGAAAGAAGTAACTATTTTAAATATTTATGCCCCAAACTCTAGTGCACCCAGCTATATAAAGCAAACATTCATGGACATTAAAAGCCAGATAAGCAGCAATACATTAATAGTAGGGGACTTCATTACCTCACTAAGCTGTGAATTTTTTATTCATTCCAAAACGTGATCATAGTTATGAAGGTGATAATTATCACATAGCATCAGTTAGACTGATGGTCAGTGATATTTATTCAAGGTCAGTTTAACAATAACTAAAAATGTAGTCAGGAAAAAATTACAAAATTTCAATAAGGAGAACATGGAAATTTCAAAGATATCAAAGAGTGAATTATCATGATGCCCTTTAAAAGTGAACTGTTGTCAGATAACTCATTTTCAGAAGTTAGGCTCAGTGCTTCATTTCATTCCTTCCTAAAGATTATTAAGTGTCCACTGGGGCATGTTGGCTGGGCAGGAAAAAGAAATCTATGATATTAGCACATCAGTCAGTTAGAAGACTGTGATCAACATTTTAGAAATGAAATAGGCAGATTATTTAGGAGTGCATTCATTTTCACATATGATGAATAGCACTGTATGCGCTTGTTGGAATTTAACTAGACTTTCAAGTTAGGCCATGTAAATTAAGCCTCAATTAAATTTTCCAAAATTTTATTTTAATTTTGTGTTTTAGTTTTGACATTTTGTTTGTGTTTTCTCCTATACTTGAAAATACAATGCTGTAATTCATGGGTAGCATCACAAAGACTTATTTTGGGGGGCTTTAAATGATTACCTTGAACTTGAAGTATTTTTTTAATGTTTCAAAGGAATTCTCTAACAAAGATAAATGTCATTTGCTACATTACAAGGTTTTAAAACTACCCAAAAGCTTTAGGGGAGGCCCAGAAGTTTCCAGAGCAGTAACGCAAAGCATTTTCATTTGGAGAAACTGGAAAATAAAGTAAGGAGATAATATTTTTACTCTTCTTTTGGAATTCACTTATGATTTGTATTAACTCTCTGGGCCTCAGTTTCCTTCATTTTAAAACTAAATATTTGTACTTCATTATTTCTAAGGACTTGCAGACTTACTGCATAAAGGAAGATACTGTCTCCAAGGACTAAGAAGCTGATGTTTCCATTATTGTTAAAAATAGGAACTCAGATCTACAATACCAGAGGTCACTCCTTTGTCCTCACCTTACTCACACTATGATGTTTCATCAAGTACTGAGACTTTCAGTGCATTGTTTTCTCCCAATGTAAAATTGGAATGATGATGATGATGATGATGATGATGAGGATGATGATGAAGAAAATGATGACAATGCCTATCTCATAGGATTGTTGGGAGAATTAAAAAGTTAAAATTTTAGATCAAATAGTTCATAGCACAGAGCAAGGCTTACTATGAAATCTCTGAAATAATTACTCCTTGTTAAAATCTGTGCTAAATCATTTAGTTAAATTTATCACCTAATTCTCATAGTCCTGCTGAAACCTATTATTCTTGTCCTTGAGGAACTACTGCTCTGACTGGAGCTACTCAGCTAGTCAAAGACAGGGTGGCATTAGAACTTCTAATGAAAATTTCCTAAAATCTTTTAACTTTTGTGGCTTCACATTGTCTCCTTGGTCCCACTATCACTGCAAGCTAGATTTATAAAATGAAGTTAAGGCCAAAGAATTGAAGGTTACAACCATGGAAAGAGAAAAGACTATGTTGAAATAGTAAAAAGAGCTACAATGTGACTGTCAGGAAGATGAATTGATAAAACTAAATATCAACTATTAATGAAAGTATTTTAAAATATCACAATATCTCCTATATGAACAAAAATTCATCCTCATATTTAATAATGGTTTTAAAGTGATACATTACCATTAAAATCAAGCAAAGGTCAAAAACAAGGATAGTCCAATATATACAATCAAATCAATGTAATATACCACATAAGCAGAAGCAAGGACAAAAGTCACATAATCATCTCTAGAAATAGAAAAAGCATTTGACAAGCTCAACATTCACTCACAATAAAAACTCTAAAGAAAATAAGGATAAGTCTTTTATCTCAATCTGATGAAAGCCAAGTATGACAAATCAACACTCAAAATCTTACTAAATGCAGAGAAACACAAAGCTTTACCTCTAAAATCAATAACAAGACAAGAATGTCCTCTATCATCACTTTTGTTCAGTATAATTCCAAAAACACTAGATAGAAAAATAAAATAAGAAAAAAAAGAAAGGGATATGCAGAGGAAATTATCAAGTTATCATTATTTGCTGATGCCCTGATCCTCTACATAAAAGATCCCTAAAATTGCAAAAGACCTTTAAAACTCTTTTCCAAACTCAGTTGCCCAGCAGACTACAAAGTCAACAATAAAAAATCAATAGTGTTTCTGTATACCAATAAAAAACTCACGGAGAGGGAATTTGGAGAAAACTTTCTCCACAATCTTTCATCAAGAAAAATGAAATAGACTGTCCTCCAGGCCCACACCAGAAGAGTGCCCAGGGACTGAGATTAGCAGCGGGTGGCTTGGGAAACAGCAAGTGTGCCACCGAATCTGCACCGGGATCGGAGCTTACTGGCCTCCAGGCCCACACCAGAAGAGCACCCAGGGACTGAGTTTAGCAGTGGGCAGCTCAGGAAATGGTGACTGTGGCACCAAATCTGCATCACTGAATTAGCGCTGGGGTTAGAGCTTACTGGCCTCCAGGCCCATGCCGGGAGACCGCCAAGGGACTGAGGTTAGCAGGTCAGAGTCTGACTTTATCCACAGCAAGTGCAGAAGCACATCAAGTCACCTTGTATTGGTGAGTAAGTGGGCCTGTTGGAACATCCGCCCCTACCACTGCAGCTGCACAGGGCCTACAGCCTACTAGCTTCCATGCCGAATGCACAAGTGAGCCCAGAGATTCTGTACTGGTGAGGAGGCGGGCCCATAGGAACCTCAGGCAGTGTCATTGTTCAGGAGTCAGAGCCTTCTTGCCTCTAAAGAACACAAGAGAAGGTGTTCTGACTGTATTGATTGAGTACCTCATATGGTGTTTCAGAACTAGGGGTTTGTCTTTAGGTCCCAATACAGACTGTGAAGAACAACCCAGGAAACACTACTATTTTAAGGTTCCTAACTATTAGGAGGAAAGTGACTTGCAAAATAAAAGCGCCAGAAAATAGGGCAGGTCAGAGATGAGGAAACACTCAAAGTCTCGGATACAAAGATCCTCACCTCAAGGTAACACAGGGGGAAGGGAAACAGAGAAGTTTGAAGCCCGGTCTCCAGGGTTCTCAGCAATGGTAACCGAAGCAGATCTAGTAAAATGGAAATCAGAGCTGATCTCTGAGATGAAAGCAGAGATATTGGACACCGTCAACATGATGATTAATAAAGCTAAAGAGGAAATCATGGAGTTGATAGAATCCAAGATAGAAAAAGCAATGGAACCTTTTAAACACCTACAAGCAGAAACACAGGAAATCAAGAAAGAAAATGAAAGTTTGTGCAATAGAATGAATCTGGCAGAAGACTGAATTTCAGACATAGAAGACAGGATCTCAACCAATGAACTGGAAAGGCATGATCTATGGAAAAAAGCAAGCAATAATGAAAAATCACTCCAACAGCTCCTAGATGATTCAAAGAAGAATAACATAAGATTGACTGGCGTCACTGAGCAAGCAGGAAACAATGTTAAAGACATCCAAAAGCTATTCACAGAGATAATGCTAGAAAACTTCACAGAAAAAGGTAAAGAATCGGACATACAAA
Organism: Petromus typicus; assembly: GCA_004026965.1. Taxonomy (NCBI): domain Eukaryota; kingdom Metazoa; phylum Chordata; class Mammalia; order Rodentia; family Petromuridae; genus Petromus; species Petromus typicus. The sequence goes on along the minus strand of PVIR01040517.1, from coordinate 5,004 downwards.
TATATGAAGTATACAGAAGGCCACATGCCACTAACATGAAAAAATCTACACCTAGGCATATCATCATAAAAGTCACAGATATCCAAAAAAAGAATGAAATACTGAAAGCATCCAGAGAAAAGAAAACAGTTACATTCCAAGGGAAGCCCGTCAGGATCACAGCGGAATACTCAACTCAAACACTCAATGCAAGAAGAGCCTGGAGTGAAGTCTTCCAAGCCCTAAAGGAAAACAACTTCCAAGCCAGACTGATGTATCCTGAAAAACTATCATTCAAAATGGATGGGGAAATAAGATACTTTCATGACAAAGAACACCTGAAAAATTTCACAAATATAAAACCTGTGCTCCAAAACATTTTAAAGAATATCTTGGAGAAAAATAAGGAAAGTTACAAATCCATGAGACCTAACCGAGTCAACCCATGGGACCAAACAAAAAATTGATGGGGAAAGGGCAAAAGTAGAATAACACAGTAAAGAATAGGAAAACATGGTAGTACTAAATTTACCTATATCAGTCATAACCATTAATGTCAATGGACTCAACGCGCCAGTTAAGAGATATAGACTGGCAGAGTGGGTCAAAAAGCAAGATCCTACAATCTGCTGCATACAAGAAACACACCTAATTCAGAAACTCATGGACTAAAAGTAAAGGGATGGAAAACAATACTCCATGCGACCGGAAACAGCAAGAAAGTAGGAGTGGTGATTTTATTTGCAGACAAAATAGACTTCAGGCCAAAACTGATATAGAGAGATAAAGATGGACACTATCTCTTAGTGCAGAGAAAAATCCAAGAGACAGAAATCACAATCTTAAATATCTATGCTCCAAATTCTAATGCACCCAACTATATAAAACAAATATTAACAGACTTGAAAAACCAGATCAACAACATAATAATAGTAGGGGACCTCAATACCCCACTGTCACAAAGAGACATACTGACTGGACAAAAAGTCAATAAGGAAATCCTTGAGCTCAACCAGACTCTTCAGCAAACGGACTTCATAAATGCCTACAGAGTATTTCACCCCATAAAGTCAGAATTTACATTCTTTTCAGCTGCTCATGGATCATTCTCCAAAATAGACCATGTGCTCATTCATAGAACAGGTTTAAGCAAATATAAATGGATTGAAGTTATTTCGTGTATACTGTCGGACCATAGTGCCCTGAAATTGGAGCTAAATAGCAAAGGAAAACCCAGGATCTTCATAAACACATGGAAATTGAACAACACTCTGCTCACCAACCACTGAGTCACAGAAGAAATTAGAGAAGAAATTGAGCAGTTCTTACAACTAAATTATAACCCCAGTACAACATATAGAAACATATGGTACTCAATAAAAGCAATTCTACAAGGATAATTCATAGCAGTGAAAGCCTACATCCGGAAAATGGAGGATGCTCAAATAAACAATTTAATGCTGAACCTCCAGCGAATAGAAAGAGAGGAGCAAAACAAACCCAAAGCTTGCAATAGGGAAGAAATTATAAGGATCAGGGCAGAAATGAATGCAATAAAAAGCAATAGAATGGTTCAAACAATCCAATGAATCAAAAAGGTGGTTCATTAAGAGGATAAACAAAATTGATAGACCATTAGCCAACTTCATTAAACAAAGGAAGGAAAAGGCACATATCTATGCTATTAGGAATGAGAAATTAATACCAACCCAGAGGACTAGTCTTCAGGATAATAAACACCTACTTTGAAAATCTATACTTCAATTAAATGGAAAATGTAGAAGAAATGGATAGATTTCTAGACACATATGAACACCCAAAGCTGAATAAAGAAGATATAGAAATGTTAAATGCCCCAATAACAATCAGTGAAATTGAAAATATAATTAAAAACTTGCCAACAAAGAAAAGCCGTGGACCTGACGGTTTTATTGCTGAATTCTATAAAAATTTTAAAGAAGAGTTAGTGCCTTTACTTCTGAAACTCTTCAATGAGATTGAAAGGGAAGCAGTACTCCCAAACTCATTCCTGGAAGCAACCATTATCCTGATTCCAAAAGCAGAGAAGGATCCAATGAGAAAAAAAAAAAAAAAGAACTACAGGCCAATATGTCAAATGAATATCCATGCAAAAATCCTCAATAAGATTCTCACAAATAGAATACAGAAAATTATGAGAAAGATTATACACCCTGACCAAGTTGGATTCATCTCAAGGATGTAAGGATGGTTCAACATACATAAATCAATCAATGTTATACATTATATTAACAGGCTTAAGGACATAAATCATATGGTCATCAAGTTGATTCAAAACAATTGTTTGACAAAGTACAAAACCTATTTATGTTCAAAACCCTACAGAAGATCGGAATAGATGGTCTGTATCTCAAACTAATAAAAGCTATCTACGAAAAACCTTCAGCCAGTATCATACTAAATGGTCAAAGATTGAAACCTTTCACACTAAGATCAGGAACAAGACAAGTGTGTCCTCTCTCACCACTTCTGCTCAATATAGTTCTGGAAATATTAGCCATAGCAATTAGGCAAAAGAAAGAAATAAAAGGAATAAAGATTGGAAAAGAAGAAGTTAAATTGTTATTATGTGCTGACGATATGATACTCTATCTAGAGGATCCTAAAAACTCAATTAAAAAACTGCTGTACCTAATCGCCAAGTTTAGCCGCATAGCTGGTTACAAGGTCAACGTTCAAAAATCAATAGCCTTCATATACACAAACAGTAAATCCACTGAGATAGAAATTGGGGAGTCAGTCCCTTTCACAATAGCACCCCCCCAAAAAAATATCTAAGAATCAATCTAAAAAAGAAGGTGAAAGACCTCTACTCTGAAAACTATAGCGCTCTGAAAATGAACATAGAAGATGATATCAAAAAACGCAAAGACATACCTTGCTCCTGGGTAGAAAGATCCAATATTGTCAAAATGGCTATGCTTCCAAAACTACTCTACACATTCAACGCAATCCCGATTGAAATCCCAACAGCATATTTCAAGATGTAGAGAAAAATATCCAAACTTTCATCTGGAAACACAAAAGACCTAGAATAGCCAAAGCAATTCTAAGCAACAAGGACATGGTGGGGGATATCACAACTCCTAACCTGAAACTATACTATAAAGCCACTGTGATAAAAACTGCGTAGTACTGGCAAAGTAACAGACCTGAGGATCAATGGAGTAGAACAGAAGATCCAGAAACCACTCCAGATACACTGAGCCACATCATCTTTGACAAAGGAGCCAAAAATCCTCAATGGAGGAAAGATAGCCTCTTTAACAAATGGTGCTGGAAGAAATGGGCTTTAACTTGCCAAAGACTAAAACTAGATCTAACTCTTGCACTGTGTACCAAGCCAAAATCAAAGTGGATAAGACCTAAATATTAAAACAGAAACTCTAAACCTTCTGCAAAACATGTTAGGTAAAACTCTTGAAGACATTGGCTTAGGGAAAGACTTCATGAACAAAACTTCTATAGCACAGGAAATGGCTGAGGAAATCAACAAATGGGACCTCATTCTTTTAAAAAGCTTTTGCACAGCGAACGAAACCACCAGCCGTGCAAAAAGGCAACCCACAATGTGGGAAAAAATCTTTATCAGCTGTTCCTCAGACAAAGGGTTACTATCTAGAATATATAAAGAGCTCAAAAAAATCAGCCCACCCAAATTTAATGACCCAATTCAAAAATGGGCATCTAAAATGAACAGATATTTTTCAGAGGAAGAAGTAAGAGCAGCTAAGAAGCATATGAAGAAATGCTCAATATCATTAGTCATTGGAGAGATGCAGATGAAAACAACATTGAGATTTCATCTCACTCCACATAGAATGGCTGCCATTTCAGAATCAGCCAAAGGCAAATGTTGGCGAGGCTGCGGAGAAGAAGGAACCCCTCTCCACTGTTGGTGGGACTGTAGACCTTTACTACCCCTGTGGAGATCAGTTTGGAGATTTCTCAAAAAGGTAGGATTGGAGGTCCCATTTGACCCGGCCGTTGTCCTGCTAGCTATATACACACAACAATTAAAAGGCTCATGCCACAGTGAGATATGTGCTCCCATATAGAAGCCTAATTTGTGATTGCTACATCTTGGAAACAACCCAAATGTCCTTCAGCTGGAAACTAGATAAAAATGCTGTGGTTCTTCTACAGAATGGAGTATTACTCTGCCATAAAAAATGATTAGTTTGAGTCATTTCTACTTAAATGGGCATACCTTGAAGATATCCTCATAAGCGAAAGAAATAGGACACAGATAGGTGCATATCACATCTTTTCTCTGGTATGAGAAAATAAAGATGTAAATGAGTCCTAGAATTGTATGTTATATATTGTGAAACAGAAAATGCTCAAAGTAAAATACGGTGAAGGGGGAAAAATGAAATTATAACAAAAAAGTAAGGAAACAAATTTTATGTATATGTGGGGGCGGTAGGGCGGGTAGAGCTATGGAAAAAAATCGGAATTAAGTTGTGTCTTATACTGATACAAATCCCCATTATGGAGCGCAATCATGATGCGTATATGTAATGTACCAATATAGATTAAAAAATAAAAAAAAGAAAAAGAAAAATGAAATACCTGGAAATTAAGCTAACCAAGGAAGTGAACGATCTTTACAATTAAAAATATAGTACTTTGAAAAGGAAATGGAAGAAGATATCAAAAATGGAAAGATGTCCTGTTCCTAGCTAGGCAGAATCAATATAGTCAAAATGGACTTACTTTCAAAGCTCTTACAGATCTAATGCAATCCCCATCAAAATATCAATGACGGTATTTACACAACTAAGGAATGCAATACCACAATTCATATGGAACCAAAAGAGGACCAGAATTGCTAGGATAAGGCAGGGAGAATCACTGCGTTGAACTTCAAGATATAATATAAGAAATAGACTTGTAGTCATTGCAACAAAATAGAAAATACAGAAACAATTCCAAGTACATTCAACTATCATATTTTTAACATAGCAGTCAAATTGCTTTGCT